>RJWJ010012964.1:0-41235 GCA_004363605.1 Indri indri
TTCTGCTTCATTCAAGCAAATGGAAAGAAAGGTTTTAGTCGTATCTAACTACTCCTAACTACCAAGTAAAGTTAAAATGCAAAGTCAATCATATTGTTCCTTTCCTTAAAACCATTCATTAGTGATGCTCCATTCGCCTAACTGTGCCCTCAGCAGGTAGGACTGCTTCAACTTGAGAAAAGGGCACCGTTTTCTAATTCATCCTGCCAGGGGGACAGCCTTTTGGAATCTGTCTGCCCAGAGATGGTGCCTTTTAAAAACATACACAGATGCCTTAAATATACAGAAGGCACAGAGAAGTCCTCTCGGGTCTCAGTTTAATGCTGGTTCCTGATTTGGTTGTATGCTCTCACAGCAACTTGTACTTTGCCTTCGTGGTGCTTAAGGCATTTCAATAGTATATTTTCTTTAATTTTTCTTTACCCTACTAGAGTGTAAGGTAGGAATTGTGACCATATTGTTCACCTATGTGTCCCCAATTCCTAGCCTAGCACCTGGGACACAAGTAGTTGGCCAATAAAAAATTATTACATAAAGTTAGGTTGTTATGTTCAATAGTTGCTATGTTTTGCACTAGAAGTTATTTTTGAGAGTATACGAAATAATTCTGTCCTCAGTAATGATTTTATCGTGGTCATTCCCAAACACCATAGGTATGTGGTGTTCTGAAACAAAATTTTACTGGCCCTTAGGGAAATTTAAAGAAATACTAAGAAGGCCAATGTAACACACTTCTATACACACATTAATGAGCAGTTTCTACAGCTCCCTATGGGAGATGACTACTCTTTGTGTCCTTACTATTTTGTGATATTAAATGTATATAACATGTAGGACATAAAAGTCCTAATATGGAATCACGGTTTTAGTATCTGGTAGTAGTTCTGTTGAAAATAGCTTTATTTGGTCAAAAGTGAAGAGTTGGTAATACTTTGTTGGGCCCCACAATTTTTTATTTTGAAATTCCAAAGTCTGGGAACCACTGACTTTGCAGAATTTTCCCATCAGAACCCAGACTGGAGGGTTTTTAGGATGCATGTCTTAGTTTGTAATCATATGTGGCTCCAGCTTCCAATCCTTCCTTCTTTTACTTCCCATCCTTATTTTTGATTTTTCTGATACTTTGCACAACTGTGCCATTTCCTAACTTTATTATTATCAATGTGCAATTTTGTATATCACAAAGCTAATATATAGTTTATTTTGCTGTAAGAGATTTAAAAATTCTAATCATATACATTATAATAATGGGCCTGGTACACTCACCCACCATTTACTGGGATAACATAAGGTATAACCTTTAAAGGTAAAAGTAACTAGGTTTTAGTTGCATGCATACGACTTCCCAGCGGTGTGCCAATTAGTGGGGATTATAGGTGAGCCAAAATACTGATTTCTCTCAGCTCTTGTAGCAAGTGGGTGGGAGATTGAACACAAGCCACATCCTTTATTTACTATAGTTTTACTAGAAATATAATTATTCATGTGTGCCATGAAGGAAAAAAGTATGGGAAATGCTGACCTAAATAACCTCTATATTATTCAATGCATGTGATAATTATAATCAATAATATTAAATCTCAAAATTATTCAGTGGACCTTATTCAATGGTATAATAATATTTCAAATTCCATATTCCATTACAGTACATTTTCAGGTATAGTTTTTAAAAAATAGCTAATGTGAAGGAAGCCTGCAATTAATGAACACATGAAAATAAAACTAGCTTAATCTTCCCTTTAAGAAAAGCTCCTATTGCTTTTCCTGTTATATATACAGGCATGGACTTCATGGCATCTAGGACATGTTGATAATATTAACATTTCTACTTGATTGTGGGAAATAGCATTCATTTTCCACTCTTCTTAGGGGTATTATTACCCTGATGGTCAACATGATATACTAGAAATGTCCTTGTCAGTCAAAACCCACAAGCTGTAGAAATTACCGTGTTGTTAAACGTGTTCACTCTGATTTGACAATGGTAACAAGTCAACATTGTTCTGCTAAAGGAAGATCAGTCATCCCATTTCACCATAAATTTATTTGTTTTTCTAAAATTAGTATTATGATCGGTGTATATCAAAGAATACATTATGTTCATTCACCTCTGTTTCTCCATTCTCTTATGACTCGGGGAATTGAAAAATCCACCTCAAAAATTTCTTTCTCTCTTTCTGTGTGTGTCTCTCTCTACACACACACACACACACACACACACGATATCTGAAAATCTTGTCATGTGTGCAAAACACAAAAAGAAAAAGGTAGATATTTTGTCATAAATATGAAACAGAAAAGAACTCCTCTCCTCACTACTATTCCTAGCTAGAATTCATGCTTTTCTAGTAGGAATAGTAAAATGGGTGCTGATCCTATGGCATAGGAGACCAGCGGTGTTAGATGTAGAAAGACATGGATTCAAATTTAAGCTGTGCCACTTCCTAGCTTTGTGAACTCAGGCAAGCTACTTCACTTCTCTAAGTCTCAGTTTTCTCATCTATAAAATGGAGTCCATAAAATTGTGAGGATTCAACAAAATAATTTATTTGAAGCATTTGGCAGAACACCTGGGATAGATTAGGCATTCTAACAACAGAAGATACAGCACCAAAGTACAGTGCACTATATCAGGACGTTAGAAAAGCTTAATTTAATAAATCTCTGGTCTGATCCAGTATGATTCTGCCAGTAAACTGTAGTTGAGTACATTTGGCCTGGCTTAGGGCCTCCCCAGATCAGCTCTGCCCAACACACCTTGGGCATAAGTGACTTTCCCAGCTTCCTGGCCACACACAACAGCCCCAGGAAAGAGTTGGTTATCACCGAAATTGCCTCACCTTTTCTGCCTCCCCATCCTGGCCTGGGTGATGGCTTCTGACCTGACAAGAACCACTGAGCTGCCTGTGAGGTACATGGATGCTACAGATTCCCCAGGGACTTCTGGGAGGGTTGAGGGAGTACAAGGCCCTGAGAGACATTTGGCCAATGAGAGACAAAAGGTATGTGGGCAGAAAAACTGCTCACCCTTTCTCCCCCACATGGAATGTTCTAAGACACAGTGGACCTGTACAGCCTCACAGGCAATTTCTCTCATCACTTAACAACCAGTGTTTTTGCAAAGCTGTAACAAGCTTGGCAATGCATTACCTTGTATTTCATTTCTCTTCTTCCCTACTGCTGGTGCTCTCACCCCCACTCCATGTTCACTTTCCTGGGATTTGCATGACTCCTCCTCCCTCATAAAGTGCTCACCTGTAGGCTATTACTAGGGAATTGGAGGTAAGACTGTGAGATTTAGAAAAAAGATGAGGCAACTAGAGTACGAGAATGAGAGAGAGAGAAGAATTAATAACACCTGACATCAGTTCTATTTATCTCTGATTCCTTGGATTCCCCCAGCAGTGGAAGCTCTTAAGGCCACATTACCACCTTATTAACAAAGCGTAAATGATAAAATCAGCAGAACAGTGGGCCTTTGAGGACAAACATTCATTTAGTTCCACAGAGTTGTTTCGGTTATAACCTAACATGTTCAGAATCACTTAATGCTACAAAGAGAAAGAGAGGGAGAGAGTTTTCTCTTTGAAAAGTTATATTCCTTTGAATTTAACTAAAATGTAACAGGATGTTAAAATGCAACCTTGGTATTTTTCTTTCCTTCAGAAATATGCCCACATTTTATGGAGAAAACTATATATTGAGGTTCTGCAAAAAAACAAAATGCAATTTTCGCATTAAACATGGATTCTAACGTCTGGCATTTCTCTTAGCGCTTGCACATAATTATCCAAAATTGTAGTTTTTCTCGCAGTGGTTGCTCTGATTCATTCCACATTGCATGGCCCCCTCACATAGGTGGTCTTCGGCACCAGTGCTCATAGTTCCCATCTTCCTTCAACCTCAACCTTTTCCTCTCGTGCCTCATAGCATCGAATGTATAAGCTCTAGGTCGTTATTCAGGCTTCTTTCATCCTCATTTCAGTATTTTTATGACTGCTTTTTGCATAGGCACATTTGCTGAGTTGGCACCTCACAGGTGGTTTGGTTTGTGGCATATTTTAATAGCTATGAAACCATGGGTTCAGCGATTGGGTTGCAGTGAGTTACATAATGCATGTGCGATTCAGTGCACCAACAAGAAGATTTTCCTAAGACCCCAAATGACCCAGGAAACTGACACACTGAAGGGACTGCACCTCACCGAATGTCCCCGTGACAAGGATGCACTTATCCTGAAGGATGTGCCCCTGCTCTTAAGGCTGGTGGTCTGAGGAGAGCGGATCTGGTAATTATCCAACTACACGAAGGCACATTTATTTCTGTTGCCTTTTGGTTCATTTTATTTTGATTTGGTTTGTTTTCTGTTCTTAGTAATCAGGCCATTTTATGAGTACTTTGGCAAGCAGTAGCAATAGATGTTTTCTCTAGGAAATTTTCAACCTTTCATACACGGCAGAGATGTTATGGACATTATAAATTGAATTAAATGTGATTCCTGGTCCTGGGTTGATGGTCACAACCCTTTTTCTTTTTCTTACCACTCTAGTTTAATTTACTCGGAATGAAAGAAATGAGTATGAGGCTCCAACAGTATTGAGTTGAAATTCTGGGCCTTTAAACACAGTCCTGTCTGGTCTGGGCTTGTTTGCAACCCACCACTTCTAGAAGTGCCTGTCATTGGCCCAGGAGGATAAACTCCAAATAATCCAAGTTCTATTTATCTCATTATTGTTCATAGTTTATTCATTTGTTCAGCACATATATCTCCCATATGCCAGCACTGTGCTTAGGACATCATACCCTAAGATAAAGTGCCATAAAATTCTGTGGAAATGCATATCTTGGCATTCATTTTGCAACTCTCCATGGATCATGAGGAGAAATAAGACGAAGCACACGATGTCATTCACTTATTCACGAATTCATTGTCCATTTGTTTAAAAAACATTTATTGAGGATCTACTTTGTGCTAGGTACTGCACCAAATGCCAGTAAAACAAGGATAAAAGATACAGGATAAAAACCACCTGAAAAAGATGGATTTGACTACAAAGATATTTTAAAAACCTGAATGGTAACATAAACAAACACCCTAAACAAAGTTAAATTAAAATAAAAAGTTTGCCAAAAAGGGGAGGTTCATTTTCTTAATGTATCCATAACATTAACATATCAATAAAAAATAAAGTCTCCCCCAAAGAGAACTGATTTAATGAGAGAACTGATTTAATGAGAACTGATTTTGGTGGGGGGAGGGACAGAAGTGGCCAATAAACACAGAAAAGGTGATCAACTTTATACGCAATGAAATTAGATGGACAAAATATGTTTTTTGTGAATTCCAGGGTCGGTAGGTATGGGAATATAAGCATCTCTGATGTTGACGGTGGGATTGTAACTTGATGTGTCTTTTTAGGAGACAGCTTGGCAGTATCTATGAAAAGTTTAAATTCAATTTCTCAGCTAAGAATTTATCCAGTGAATATACTTACAAAAGGACACAAAGATTCTCAGGTACAAGGATGCTTGCAATGTTATTTGTAATAGTAAAAAACTGGAAATGATCCATAAGTCTATCATTAGAGTTAAATGGATTATTGCATATACCATAACAGAATACTGTGTGTCAGGTAATAAGAATGAGGTAGATCATTATCTGTATATGCCCATACAAATAAATTAAAAAGAGCTTGGCACAGAATAGTATAATATTTATAATACTCCCTGGCAGGATATGCAAGAAACCATTAACACTTTACTCCAGACAGTTATGACCAAGCAATTAGCACTGGCACAGGTGACCTCTATTTGCTATCCTGCTCTCTCGCATGATAACATTGATGGTAAGTGTGCCCTCCCTGAGAGATGTGCTGGTCCACGATCTTTGAATATTTGTATACAGATAGAATTAGGAAGAATTGAAGATCAGTGCATATTTTCAAAGGAATGATTTAAAAAGGGCAGCACCAAGGGGAAGGTAGGGTGACCAACTTGTCCCAATTTGCCCAGGACTTTCCCAGTTTTAGCACTGACTGTCCCACATCCCAGGAAATCCCTCAGTGCCAAGCAAACTGGAACAGCTGGTCACCCGTGCTTGCCTCAGGGTTACTACAGAGGCTTATGCAGGAACTGTATGCATAGGAGAAGCTCGGGTACCTTTTTTCCTGCCCACATCCTGGTTTCTCTGTAGCTCTGCCCAGATGCCAAAAGGTCCCTACAATTTCCCATAGGCAAAAGTCCTGACTTTCCTTTCATCTCTATCCTTTGCTGCAGGGATTTCTTCCTTTGCTTTGGTGATGTAACCTTTTGGATTACAATTTCTAAAGCTGGGAATTTTAAAAAATTTGTGTATAGTTTTACAGGAGAAAAGAAACTATTGTGAAAAAACTGGGAGGGGAGGAATTTGGATATGGGGAAAAACAACTTACTTGTGAGGTGAGGAATAATAAATCCAAAGAGGTTTTCAAGGCAAAAAGAAAAACCCCATGGTAAGGATGGGAAGGGTTAAAGTAGAATACATTAGAACAACTGAAATGGTAGCTATGAAATTAAGTTAGATTAAAAAGGGGGCATTTTAAGGGAAAACTTTCAAAACAGTACACACCAACCCTGAGGAGCAACTGGATTAAAAGACGTAATCAGTAATTTATATGCTTCTGACACTTTTCACATGACCCGGAATACTCTGGTGGGAAAAGCTGCCAGCAGCAGAAAACATAAACTATTCCCATTCGCAGGTGCAGTGCTGCCAGAGGCACAACCACCCTTATCGGCCCTAACAAGGTTAAAGGAAAAGTCCCTGGGGAATCTCATTGTTTACAGTGTCCATGGCAAGAGGGAAGCCAAACACTGGGGACACATGCTACTTCACTTTTATCCCTGAAATTGGGTTATGTTTCAGATTCGAGAAGGGCATCAGAAGCATAGCTGTTTAGTGCAAGTGTTTCTCATAATAGCGCTGGTATCCATTTCACATACATCCCCACAGGAACCGTTTACTGAAGGAAAGCCGAAGCCATTTCAGCTTGATTACACTTCTAAGAATTCCTACAGAAAGAAAACCTCAATATTATTCATAAGCCATCTAGTGTCTCACCTTTAACATTTTTGCCCATTTAGGGAGTGGAAGTGTTGCTTTTTGCATTGCTAGATCAATAGCTATGCCACCTTTTCCAAAACCATGTTCATTCTGCCCTCTGGACCATTCATTCAATCATTTAACCAATATTTGCTAGGAAATGAGTGAGGCACTGGAGCTTCATAGATGAACAAGACAGAGTCCACTCTCAGGAATTAAGGGTACATTAGGAAAGACAGAGAAAAACAACTAATATTATGACATTGTAAGATGAAAGAAGAATAGGAAAGATTTATGGAATTATACAGGAGGAATGCTTAAACTCGGGAGGAATTCAGGAATAGCTATCTCCAGGGGCCAAGTAGATGTTCTGCAAAAAAAGTGAGGGTGAAGAAGGCTTCCAGGGTGACAGAACAGTATGTGCAGAAGTTACAGAGGTGTGGGGTGCTTGGCTCAACTGGGAAACTGTCATCTATGGGCTGGAAACAAGGTGCACTTGGAAGGAAGGGGACACATGCAGGGGTAAGGGGCCTAACAAGGTAAGTGGGACCAGAGGACTAGAGAAAGGAGAAGGAAAGGGTATTCATACTTATTGAGCATTTATTTTGCACCAGGTTTTTTACATTTTGTATCTCATACAATGACTCCAATAATCCCCATTAATGTTCATTGCTCCATTTTACAGGTGAAGAAACAGAAGATGAGAAAGGTTACACCTGGGCTGAGCCACTATTTGAGTCCAGCTGTATCTAATATTAAAGCCCTTGGTCATTTTACCACAGAACATTGTTTCTAGGTAAAGGGTAAAGAAGTTTAAACTTTACCCTGAAGGCACTGTAGGCTCTCTGATGGGTATGAGCAGGAGAGAGACATGGTCAGAATTGTGCTCTAGAAAAAATTACTCTGACAGTCATTTGTAGGAGGAAGAATTGGGGCCTTTCCTAGGAGGACAGTGAAACATTTTTCTGCAACAAACGTCAATGTCTACTGGCACACACTGAAAAGTTTAGGTCTCTTGAGGCTTTGATGTTGTCATAATTAGATTTATGCCTAGAAACATGCAAGTCTGAGATGTAAGTTGCAAAACTAAAGACGGTGGATTCCAGAAACTCTGACTCACCTTAGAGGGGCATGAGGTTGGGGCATGGGCATAAGGGTAAAATAACACCACATTTCCAAAACTGAGTAACACAATTAAAGTATGTGCAGATTCAGCCCCTATGAATGGACAGGCTGGCTGGAAAACATCATTCCTCTTGAGGTAACAGCTAGAGACGCTGGGAGCAGATGGAATAGTTACAACTTGCACTTGTGTAATTACGTCAGAGGCTTACACTTCTGTCAAATGATCCTACTGCTTTAAAAGTTTGAGATGATGCCTGGGCTAAGAGCTTTCTTTAGCTGTGTGTCTCAATGTGGCTATAAATTTCAGTCAAGTCATGTCCTGCAAACTGGGTCTAATTAAAGAACTCAGGAATGGGAGGTGTGGGGTGAATTGAGATGTACATTCAGGGATGGTGGAGTTAATGTATTTCTTGGATTGAAAGTGCAATGGTCATTATAATCCCGCTTTGGGTTGGAAATACAGATCCCTATACACACGTTCATTTTGCACAAATAGAAATGGTAAACCAAAAATCAGGGAGTGCCAAAGTTCTTAAACTAAGGACTATCTTATATTAAAGCTCTAGTAAAGAAGGCTAGAAACTATTTTTGAGAAAATTTCAAAAAATGTTTCAATGAAAATTTTGCTACTCAGTGTTTTTCAGAAACAGTAACAAGACATCTATCTGTATTCTAGTAGGTACAAGTGTTTGTACCAGAGGGTCAAGATTCTGAGATGGCAACCAAACATTCTTATCATAAAGACATGGTTACAGGAACTGGAAGAGAAATAATTCCTTGATATGATTCTGTCATAAAAGGTAGCAACTTTACATCTTAAGGTGAAGGAAATAGTCATTCATTGAAGGTTGCAAAGGTCTGGCTAGATTCAGGAATCATCAAATTATTCTTTTAATGGTAAAAATTATACATACACGTACATGTTCCACTTGTAAAGTCAGGAAGAATCCTCTATTTCTAGGAGCCGAAGACAAGAGCTAAAAACTATAAATAGATATTTTACTTAAGTTGCAGAAGGAAAGTTCCAGAGGTTTCAGGATCCATAAGTGAGAAGAAAATGTAACTGGTAGACTAAATGGAAACCTGTGTGCTGATTTTCAAATCTCTAACAAAACACAGTTTTTACAAATGCTGTTACCTGAAAATTCAAAATGAGACAACCATTTGTTTGTACTTATAAAATACAAATATTCCAGAGAGTAATTTATACCACCAAGTCCCTCAGGTCTAGCTAACCTGCCTGCCCAAATTAAGTTGTGCAGTTTTCAGGCTCTTCACAACTAGAACCATCTTAAAGAATTGTTTAGGCCACACCTGTGTTTCATTAGTGACGTCTATAGATGTGAAATAATTTTTTCAAGGTCACATAGTCTGTTATTAACAAAGTCAAGACTATGGACAATTTCAGGATCTTGTTCTTTGGTGTTTTGGAGTTTCTGAGGAAGTTCCTGAGAGGACTTTCACGGAAGATTAATGTGGTTAAGAGGCAACCAGGTGAGGCGCCAGGCCTCCCACCCCAGTTCACCTAAAGCAGGTGTGCTGTGTTACGGAGACTTGTATGCTGGGCTTCTTTCTGAATAACATTTATTTGAAAAAACATCTCTTCTGCTAAATGAAATTTTAAAATGAGCACACGGTGGACCACGCTAACATATTGGGCCTGTGGCAGAGAAGATGCGGTGGACAGGAGCAGACAGTCACTCGGTCCAGGAAGCCAGAACTAAATGTCCCTCTCATCTTGGAATTTTCCCCAGCTATAAGTTGTTGACTTTTGAGAGGGGCTTTAAAGGCAATAGGGTCTGGATGTTCTTGTAGTTATAGCTGCAGGAGTTTCCTTCTGACCTTGGGAAGTTTTCTAATTATTCCCTTGTTTTCTTCCATTGTGCATGGGATACAGTTAACTTGTATCTCTGAAGGCCAGCCCTGACTTTTTTGTGACCGATCTACTTCCAAGTTGGGAACACAACTTCCCAACCTGGCTCCACCCTGTTGTCTCTGCATAAGGCTGGAAACTCAGGTAAATGAATGAATGAATATTAGGCTGATAGTAACTGCAGGAAAACAGATAAGAGGTAAGAAAAATAACAATGGGGAAATTACAAGGCAATAGAGTCCCTGATATCAAAGGAAGGTAAATAGTTCATTCCAGCATTCCACTAACCCTCTTAGAAATTTTTATGATTGTCTTTTCTGCTCTCCGTTTACAATTTTACTTCTGAGATGCACCTCATCATTTCCTATGTGTAAAGAGGCTCCAAATTTGGTTTCCTTTCTCCCTAATCTCCAGTTTCCCACCTCACTTTCTCTCCTTTTTCAATTCTAATTGCTAATGAGGTCACTTAGGTTTACAATAGTCCTCCACATTAAGTATTATTCCCATCTCAAAGCAAACTTCAGATTGTAATCTTCAAATCCAAAGTTCCTTACACAAGTTTTATTCTAGAAAAACTGACTTCAGGCAATTGCTAATTAAATGACTTGACTTCTTGATAAATTTTGCCTAAAGGTGGGCCCTTTCTGGAATCATGTTCTCAAACTGGGTGGGGTCAGAGAAAATACTTTCTATTAACACTTTTATGATTTATATTTTTACTTCAATGATTGTCTTTAAAATTATGTTTTACCAGTTATAATGACAAAAATCTCTTTTGCAGGAGTCATTACTATTAAAAGATCTGTATAAAATACCACATTTTAAAGTCAGTTTCCTGACCAGAGGTCTTCAGAATTCTTTCCTGAAGGTATTTTTTGGGGGAACCCAGAAGAAATATTTTCTCATTAAATAGAAGTTTATAATGGCTATAAAGAATGATATATAAGTAATAGATTATTTGGGGCTAAATGGAAATATGAAGGAGCATTGAGAAATGTATTCTAAAATTTATATTTATAAAAAATAACATTTATTAATAGAAGTTCAACAGAGGCACTAAGTTACTTTTATTCCCTTTCTTTTCCTTTACCTTTTCCTTCCTTCTTCCTATGAATACTCAAATCCTCAGTTATCTCTAAACTTTTATTCAAATGCAAACTTCAGTCCCTTTGACTGGCTTTTACAGTAAGAGTTTCATTTTGAGAAAATTAAAATTAAATGTCGCCATCAATAAATCAACTAAAGGATCAAGTACATGCATAGCATGGACAGAGAAATCAATTTAACACAGGGATTAAAAGGTTATCAAGTCAGCCTGACCCAGTCTGGACTCCAGCTGCACCTCTTACTGTGCATGTCCTTGAGTGAGTTAATGAAAGTAAACCACACTTCCTCCTATTAAAATAGGGATAACACTATCTCCAAGCATAATTGTGAAGATTAAGTGATAATTTGTACATAAAAAGCTTGGACTGTACCTGGGACACAGTAAGTACTCAGTAAATATTATAATTAATATAGTGTTGCAAAACATAATATTTCATACTGCTCCTACCATTGTGAAGTGATAAAGAAAAGGACATTCTGATATCCTACCTAAGAAAATGAATATTCAAGCAATATTTTAATTCATGTGTTTCTATTGTTATTTATAATTATCTCATTCAAATGACATTTTATAAAAAGTATTTGATGCCTCAGCTTGACTTGGTTCTAGACCTAGATCTTGCAACCAATAATGAACTGATGGGCTTTGAACTTGGGAAAGCTCGTGATAGAGTCTAAAGTTCCCACAGGGTTGATGTTGGTTCACTGCCTGTCATGAAGTACAACTTTGTCCCTGACGCTGGCCATCAAAGCAGAATAAGGCTAAGGTACTTCAACTCCTTCACAATCACATGTTTTCCCTTTAATCCAATTATAGATGCTAGTCACATGCTTTAAAGAGCAGAGATCCAAATAAAGGAACCATCAGGGTTTCTCTACGGCTTATGAAAGAGAAACACCTTTTATGACTTTACTAGTCTAATGTTCTATTGTTAAAGAGAAAACAGTTCTCTTTGTCTTTAACTAAGGCAGCCAGTTGTGTAGAAAGCTAAGTGTGCTGTGGGTCAGGAGATGGGCATCCTGACCACTCACCAACCATGACTTCTCAAAGTACAGAGACCAGTCACTGGCTGTCTCTGGTTTCACTTTCCTTGTTTCTAAAATAGACTCCTTGCATTGATGATCAGTGAGATCCTCTCTAGCCATAACAGCCTATTATTTTACACCAAGTGACTTCTCCGGAAGAACTGGAAGGCTGCAAATGATGGGTTCAGGGAAGACAAGATGAGACAGTGTAAATAAAGTGTGTATGTGTGTCCCCAGAAAGCAAAGAAAAACAATCACAAACACTATTCACTAGATTGTTCAATGAGAAAAAAGATGAGGGGTTTTGCATATTAATCTTTATGATATTTCACCTATTAAAATTAGCTTCATAGTTAATTGGTTCATATAATTAAGGGCTTTGTGTGTCTTAAGCTAGCATTTGTTCAGCACTGACAAAGTGTATAGAGTTTACATATAGGTGCCATGGAGTTTTACGAAGTTTGAGTTCAACAATGTCTATCCTGCAGGAGCTCGCAATCAAGAAGATGAGTAAAAAAATGCAGATTTAATATAAATTGCTTACAAGTTTATGTATAAATCACATCGAGCCAAAATATCAGCCTCGTTAAGTTGACTATCTGGGGGTTATAACTTAAATGGTTTATATGTTTAACATAGGTCTTTGGATTTCCCTTTTAGAGACCCTACCCCCTTCAACAATTAAAAAAAAAACCCTATCCAGAACCTGCTTCTTGTTGTTTTATAGATGTCCTTGCTCTTTTAAAGAGACGGTTTAAAATAATAGGTTGTTTTTATTACAGAATATATATCTATTAAAGATAAATTGGAGAATGCAGAAAACAGATTTTTTTCTTAAAGAAAATAAAAGGTGGATTTAATAAAATGACCATTTTCATATTCAAAGGTGTATTTGCTGAATGCCTTTTGTGTGCTAGACACTCTCCGAATAGTCTAATTTAATCTTTGTAGTGATCCATGGTATTATCACCATTCTACGTGACAATAAGTGAAATGAGGCTCATGGAAGTCCCGTGATTTTTCTGAATTTACCAAGTAAATAATTTAGGCAGGTGGAATTAAACCCAGGGCTGGCAGGCTGGAAAGCTTGTGCTCTTCCTAATCTTTCATACTTCTCATTCTCAGTGCTTCTCTGGAATTTTGCTTACAGAGAAAAGGGGCAGTAGCCTCTCACTTCTGATATGTGGAGATTATGAGAAAATAATCTCATGAAATATATTCAACAGTTTGGTTACTAAAAATGTACATCCGTCTTCCTGTATGATTTTTTAAAGAAATCAGATTCCCAATGAATGATTTTAAATGCAATTTTATATTCACCTGCAATGAATGTACAGCTCTTTCCTTAGAGACAGAAGAAATCTACTGAATTAAGCAGGAAAAACACTATTCTGGAGATGCAAAAGATATCCCTGAGAAGCATGCTTGATTGCCGTAACAGATATACTATATGTAATATTATCAAGCACTAATTGAAAACTGCTGATTTCATTTACATAATTCCATGTCTGGCAAATTAGGTAGTGTTGCTAATGAACACATACATATTTACAAACAGTTAAGGGAAATTTAAAATATGTGTCTGAAGACAAGTTTAATAGGTTTTAAAATACCAAAATCCTGTTCTTATTTTTTAAAAAAACTGAAAAAATATACACCTAACTGTAGGCAGCTTTTCTTATCTTTTTCTGTAGACACCTCATGAAATATCAACTTAGTAAGATTCAATATTTTCCTGTTATATTTTTAAGAATACTAGCCAATATCTATTTTGCTTGTATATGCATAAGATGTGTTTACATAATATAAAATAAGCTGTTAACAACTGATCCTTTCTAGGACACATTTTGAATTTTGAAGCATAAGAATCTATTACCTTTTAAAATATTTTCAATTTAAAAAAAGAGTTCTAGGCATGGGCAGTAATTACTACAGACAAGGTAGGACGGAAATGTAACACTTTCAAAGCCACTGAAGACAGTCATTTCTTTAAAGTTAGCAAATGAGTTAGTTGTTTCATCAAGAAATGGAAATGGTCTGACTCACTTTCCTCAAATAACGCAATCCAAAACAAATTGTTGAAAGGGTTTTGATACTTCTATTTCCAAATTGGATTTGGAGTTTCTTCTTATTCAGATTCTGTTGAGAGCAGAGCAGTAGGACTTAGATTGATAATTTAATTGGATAAGGCTCCCTACAGAAAAAATGGCAGAAAACAATTGCCTACTGCTTTATTTCCTGAGTAAAAAAAATTACCCCAATAAAAGAAATAGAAATGCTGAAAAGAGCACATTCAACTTAGAATTATGCTCCTCCTAAACACCTCCTTCACATCTCTGGTCCATATAACTCCAAAAGTTAAGAATACGTGGCAGTTCCATGTAAATTTTAAATATTGAATGTCTTTGCAACTTCTATTTTAAATATTCCTTACGACAAAAAATAACAAATTCTTACGCTACAGTTCAGTGTAGAGGACAATGACTATATTTGAAAAGTGGAAAAAAATAAGAGTTCTCAGTTGAATTGGAGGGTTTTTTTAAAAAAAACTCAAACATCGTCTAAATCTTCAAGTTATTCCTAAGATGAATTCAGTTTTGAATACACTGATAAAACTTATTGCTTGTCAAAGCTAACTATGTCTTTCATTGAGCTGGGTAGTGATGTGACTGAAACATCCAAGTTGGAAGCCGGCATCAACAATCTATAATACAAGTTCACCTTGAGTTTGACTCCCAAAGATCACGAGTTTTGACGCTGTTTAAATCTCTACTCCTTTAACACTTCTCTAAATAAATGGTATTTAGAATTTCCTATGGTCCTGTTTTTGTGTCCACAATCCTAAACTGGACTTAGAAATATTTATAAAGTAAATGCAAGAGCCTTAGTAACTGTAGTTCCTATCACTGGTTCTTTTGCTAAAGTTTTGATGTTTATCTCCCAAAAAGTCTTGAGAAATCTGGTATTTGATTAGGTTAATTTTCACACAAAATCCTATCATTTGAATAGCTTTTTATTAACCTTACCATCCTTTAGTCTCCATAATCTTCCAAGTCAGAGAACCAGTTATGAATACCTCTCATACCATATTGGGCCCATCATTGTGTGATTTCTTGGTATAAAGTGATTTTCAAATGTCTTCCCAAACCAGCAGCCACTTGCATCATTTATATCTGAGTTATTTCCTGTTTTTCTTAGTAGAGAAATGAATTGATATTCAAGCCAGTAAGTTTTACTTGTTGACTTAGTCATGTCATTAATAGAGGTAACTCATCCTCAACTAGAATAAACTATGTTTTTTCCAAAATTACTAATTTCTACTTTGTTGGGATTTTGGTGGCAGTGACTTTAGAGTCCTGGTTCTATAATGCATAGGTTGTGCTTATTTCAGTTGGGGGTAGAGGAGAAAAACTATATTTGAAAAGTGAGAAAGAAACACAGACTTTTCAATAGATCTTGAGGAGAACTTTCTTTTTTTTTTTTTTTTTTTTTACTGTAACTCCTCAAATACTATCTAAACCACTAAGTTATTATTTATTTTCTCTCAGCTCTAAATTCTCATCTGTATCATGAAGATGGTAACGAGATCTGTATCTCATCTCTTCTGTATCATGGAGACAATAACAATAGACCCACCTCTCACACAATGCAGAGAAGGTGAAGTAATAGCGTAGACAGATAGTCTAGCCTAGCGCCTGGCATGGGAAGCACTCAACACAAGTTATTTGTTATTATTTTAATTGGTTATTCATTGTATTTTACATATAACCTGTTCCCTCCGGAATAAACCTATTACCAATGAAGACTTTTTAATTAAAAGAAACTCCATAGATGATAGGCTATTCAATAAAGGTCTACTAGAAATGAAACTGTTTATCAAAACCAAATACATATGGGTGTGTCCTTGTGTGCATATATATTTTAATAATTGGTTTTGTTCTAAATAACGATAAATAAAATCTTTTCATTACTCTAAAACCACATTTGATTCAAATACACTGATGATATTTAAGTATTGTTCAAAGGAAAAGCTGATCAATATTAGGCTGTGGGATCCTATAATGCTTGTGCCTAGCTTGGGCCTGAGTATCAGGACACAAATAGGAGACACCAAACTTATTTGATAGTAGTGGTAGGAATCATTGCCTAAACTTGTCAATCATCAGCTCATAGGATTTGGTGCTTTGAGCAATGGTATTAATTATTGCCTCTCCCCATTTTTAGTACCATTTTCTCATAAACTGACACATCTCCTCAGGCTTTACCAGACAAAAAAGCAAACAGGGAAGAACTAGGTTGGTAAAGACCAGTAATAATCAAAGGGAATACTCTTCATCTGAGTCCAAAACCAATTCCAAACTCAGTTTGGTTAGTAAGATATTTCTTAATCATTCAGGGGTCAATAGGAATGGCTGAGCCCTCCTTGCTACAGTGTTAAGCTCTTTCACTAAAGGACCTTTCAGGTGCTATCTTGTTTGGAATTTAATTTGTCCTAACATTCCTCCAAGAGCTGTTACAGCACACCACATTGCTGTATCCCATTTAACTCCCAAACCTCAGAGAAGCTGGCTGCAGCATCAAACAACACTATTAAAAATACCACAAGGGAACCTTGGAGTAGGCATAAGTTACAGCCTAGGGACAAACAGGGGTTGTAAAGAGCTTGAGTAATACTGGGATAGGGACTTAGGAGAATTTCAGAGTCTGAAAAAACAGTCCTTAAGATTTTCATGTTGCTTCCTAGGGCTGCCTCTCTGTGGCCGTCATATGTGTTAGTTAAAAGACAAGAATAACTTTGTCTTTCTCCCTCCCCCTTTGAATTTTCCTTGTCAGCAGATTTGGAACCAAGTGTGACTACAAGTTAGAATGGCTTGGCAAAGTTTTCCAAGAGGAGGTTCCCTATTACTGGGCCTTGCAAAGGAATAACAGACTCATTAGCACAGATTTTTTTTGTTAAGCTGGATATCTTTATTGTGCCATCTAAGCAATTATTTGGAATTCTTCAGGTGAAATCCTGACTCCGGGAATTAAAATACAAATGCAGAAATTAGCGCAGCCATGGCTACACAAGAGGATCTAGGCATTTTGAATTTGAATGAATGTTTTGGAAATGGAGCAGACTGAATGGATTAGTGGTTATTTAGAGTCCTGTCATGTGGGAGGTCCAAATTCAGAGCCTTAGAGATGGGAGGAAGATGTTACAGTTGTGGTAGTGGCAGCCTCAGAAGAGGTGGTGGTGGTAGAAGAATAGCAAGGAGGAGGAGGAGCAGGGGGAGGATTCTTCTCTGTGTGGGAGAACAGAAGGAAGAGAAGCCAGTGCTTGCCTTCCGAGCCGTGCAACAGAATCACTGCAAACTAAGTACGACGGCAGAAGAAATGACTTTGGGCATCAACTTGCTCATTCTCCTTGATTGGCCAACCTGCCTTTGGAATCTTCTCAGAAGATCCATTCTGCTACACACAAGTATTTCTTTTCCCATGAAATTCCAGAGGCATGGGTAGAGTGGGTTTCCGGTCTTTAACTTTCATAGAATTGTTCCTTCACATAAAATACTTCAGTTTGGAATTTTACATTCAGGATTGGTTATTTGATTAATACAATATATATATCTCCCCTCTTCTAGCCCCTAGATTATAGGGACGAAAGACATGGATAATGCTTCTTTCTGGCCACCATTGTAACCCAAGAGACTTGCTTAGTGCCTGGAATATGGGGGAATCTTAAATTATTTGTTAAAAGAATGTTGTCCAAATGGTTAAATAGACTAAGTCTGGATATCTAGCCCAAGTGCAGACAATTCATGGGCTTACCAGTAGCCAATGAGCTATAATGAATCTACAATAAAAAGTTATCTCATCGTATTTGTAAATTTGTACGTTCTAATTGCAATGTGAATGGAAAACTGCAACTAAGGTACTTGGTGTCAGGAGAATTACCAAAAAAAAAAAAAAGATCTGTAGATGGCTTGAAGTAAAACTGGGGGGTCAGAGAAACTATAGCAAGCAATGTGCAAACTTTGACAATGAGCAACCAGACATTATGAAGAGCAGAGATCTATCTGCAGAAGAAGAAAACAGACCAGGTACACAAATAAGCAAAGGTCAGAGTCCTGAGAAAGACGTTATATCTTCCACAAGCAAAAGATGAAGTTTCAGGTCTCTACAACTGTGATGATTCCTCAAAAATTCCACACCTTAGTCCACCTGTGTCCATGTAAAAATAACATTTATTTTGATCTAGTTATTTCTGGTAACCAAGCTAATCCAGTGAGGGTGTGACATATGGTGATGAGGGACCTTTGTGAATTACTGTGTGAAGAAAAGATGCTTCCTCTGTGCCAGTAGCTTGGGAATCTGGAATCCCTTCCTGGAACCCTCAGGGTGTTTCCAGGAAAAGTCACCACATAGCTTTGATTCAAGGAAATGAAACTCTTCTGTCCTGTAATGGCTGGTTGAAAATATGGTCACTTGAGTAAAATATGGTTTTGTTCAAAGTACTACATCACAGTGTACCCCTGAGCACTTACTGCAATGGACTTACACATAGGAATTGTACTTGGCTTGGATCTCACAGTTCTGCAGCTGGTTTCTATCTGCTGCCTCGAGCTCACTTCCTGTTAATGACCATAGAGAGAGGCATTATCTTTTTCTAGTCACTAGAGATCATATGAAGTTCAATAACAACCTAATTTGTGAGGTGTCTGGTGGGAATGTGCATGGGAGCAGAGTGACACAGTCTCTCCTAGTCGAACACATCTTTGCACTGCCTTGTGCTTGAAGCTGGGCACCAGTGCTAACGAAGGGAGAGAGATGTTAGGAAAACAGAGGCGAGGAATGACTGATAGAGGTCAGTCTGGACCTGGGTGATGCTACAGTGAGGGGTGAGGCGGCATCATGAGCAGGCAATGATATGGCCTCAGGGAGCTGGGAATGAACAGGATGAAGAGGGGAAGGAAAGGAAAGGGATAGAGACAAGGAATAGGAAATACAGAGAAATAAAGCATAGAGTGACAGAAAAGAGTGGAAAAAGAAGAGGTCAAGGGAAAAGGAAGGGAGACAGAGTATAGGGGAGAACGTGAGAAAAGGAGAGAATGTGGAGGAAACCAAAGTGAACTTGGGCCGGAATTTGTGGGAGGCAGGAGTGTGTTGTTTACAGGGTGTGGAATCTGAAATGTAACTGCTGAGATTTGAATCTGGCTCCAACAACTTTCCAGAATAACAGCTATGAGAATTTCCACGAATCTGTCAGCCTCAGTTTCTTCTTCTGTAAAATGGGGATAACAATTCTGCCTACCTCATAGGGCGGCTGGGAGAGTTAAATGTGATCACAGGTGTCAAGTCTTAGCGCAGTGCTTGCACATAGTTAGCGGTATTGTTATTGAGGTTAAAAGGCAGAGGAACAGAGGGCAAAGGAAAAGAACAAAGTGGAGGAAATAGGAAGGAAGGACAGCCATCCAGACAGTGGAAGGATGGAAAAGAAAAAAATTTCTGCTAATGATTTTAACCTTACTTTTTCCACATTAAAATCCAAGTTTCTATGGCTACCATATTATTTCTACCTGTTTTAATGACACTTAGGAAAAATAAATGTGTTTAATATGAACACACTTTTAAATGTATTATTGTATTAAACCAGCCTATAATAGTTTGCAAAATAGATGTTCACATTTCCTTAAGAGTTGAAATTATTCCCTAGAAATGAGTAAGATCAAGTCTACAGGACGCTGAACCGGTCATCCAAAAAACCATTTGTTTATTTTCCCTTCCCCTTTACTGTATTGACTAGCCGTTTGATGGGATTAACTAAATTGACCGGTTATTTTGAAAAGTGTTAACCCCAGCTGTAGACACTGGGGAAAATAAAGCCCCAAGTGTTCTCCCTGGTGTTTCTCTCCAAGTTTCTCTCCACAACACAAACCACTTCCTTTTACTTGAAGTCATTTTGCTTTTCTCATTAGTCTCACAGTCCAGGGGCTGGTGTTGAGTGCTGAGGCAGCTCTCAGTCCAAGACCATAAAACAACACAACAGAATTGCCCAAAGCATAAAAGGAAGGCACTTTGGAGTTGTACTTCTCCTCTCAAGGAAAGGAAAAAGAAAAGTAAAAGTCTTAGGGCAGATAAAGTATGAGAAAGACATCAGAGATCTATTCTCGTAGCTGGTGTGAGAGTGGGGAGGGGAGAAGCAATGAAACCACAGCCCAAATCAGAAGGGAAAAATGGAAGGGACCGAAAAACCGCCTCTTCTTACACTTATCCCAGTGACCTTCTGTGCACCTGGCAGGAGCTGCACATCTGTTAGGTCACAGATGTGTTTCCATGAGGCTGAATAAATAGTGTTCTCATAGACTCTCCAGCAGCAGTGGGTGAAAGGCTGACCTTTATTGACCACTATTAGGCTACTCTTTTTCCTTAAGACTTGTCAAGTGCAGTAGTGAGAATGGGGATAAGAGCAGAGCAAGGAGTTTGATCTGTAACTTACTGTGAACAAATCAGTGGAGATAAATCACTACCCTCAGACCAGCCAAGCAAGGCTACTCCCAAATGCCACACAGGACACACCAAAAGGAATTTTGTCCTTTTCACAAAACATATCCTTCTGCAGGCCCACGTGAGCTACTTAAAATGTTGGCCAATGAAACAAACACAGCAGTGGCGTTGCTTCTCACACTTTCCTCATTCTGATTCAGAGGGCTGACCACGTGGGGAAGGTCGTCCAGCATCCACTTCTTTCAAGTTATTCCCTTCTACCAAAAGGGTTAAGAGACATATTTTTGTCCCACTTTTTTTCTCATATAAGAGAAAAAGTTTTCACACTGGCTTCTACTGTCCCATGTTTTGCTCTTATATCTACTTAATAATCATTTCGAGGAGTTCTGAGAAGAGTTGTAGTAGAGTCAGCCGACCTTCTCTGCTTCAGGTCTACTGAACCCACAGAAGTTGGCACGACGATGTCCCAGAACCACCCACGAGTAGAGTGAAGATGCAACAAAAGAATTGACACTTTATTGGGCGGGCTTTTTGAGAATAAAGAGGCATAGACTATGGTTTTTAGAACAATTTCATTAGGTTATGCTAGAGGTCAGTTTGAGGACTATGGAAACACAAGAGAAGAGCCTTACCCAGCCTGGGATGGGAGCAGGGCTTGGACTGTAGGTGCCTCCTGACCCAAAGAATGAGATGAAGTGAGCCAGGCAATTATGAGAGGAAAGTGAGTTCTAGATGGGGAGAGGAGAACAAGTAAATAAACAGAGTTGTGAAACCTGGTGTGTATGGGTGGAAGACGCTTGCTACTGAAAGAATCAAGCAGGGGCTGGAGAGGAGGTATGATAGCTGGGTAGGGGCCTTGGGGACCACATCTAGGAGATTAGAGTTTATTTCATGGAGGATGGGGAGGCAAGAAGTGTTTTAAGCAGGAGAGTGACATTTTCAGATTAATTTCTCAACTAGATGCATTTGGTTGCATTATGGAAGACAGAGCTAAGGAGGGATAGGGCAAAGACAGACCACTTAAGAAAGTGGTTCTCTATTTTATTTAAAATAAGAAATACATTTTCATGGCAAAACAGCTATGTGTGTATCAACAATTTTATAAAACGATACTTATCCTTGATACTATAGATGTGGTTTTATACTCTGTTATTTTCTATTTAATTCTATATCTTTTTTTAAAAAAAAATAAAATGCTAAATGCAACTGACAGTTTCAAAAACATTATTTCAGGCATGACTATTTACGGGGGAGCTGGTGAGTGCTTGAACTAGTATCGGTGGGTTAGAGAGGAGAGCACAGATTTGAGAAATATTTAGAAAACAAAAATATATTGATTTGATGTAGGTGTATGCTTTCCAAGTTAAAATGTGGATAAAAGTGCTTCACTTAGCGAGGAAGAACAGGTTTGTGAAGAGATATGTGAGTTTAGTTTTGAACACATCAGATTTGAACCCTGAGATATCAATAGATATTGGGCTTTTGTATGAATGAATCTGAGAATCTGGAGCAGAGGTATGTGTGAGAACGTCCTACTATGTGCAGAGTAGATGAGGGAGAAGGAGGTGAGCACCTTCACTGAGAGGGAAGGGTAAAGAACCAACTAAAGGATCAGTAGAGAGTGCGGATCTGAACTTTGCCGTTGTTTTGCTTTGCGTTGTTTTTAAGGTCGAGAGAGACATGAATAGGGAAAGAACCAGAGTGAAAGGAAATATTGCAGATGTGAGAAAAAGAAAGGAAAATAGAGGAAGCAAGGACCCAGAGGAGCTGGAAGAAGAGAGGATCAAGGGCACATCTGCAGGGGTTGACGTGGCGCAGCGGGGAGAAGGCATGCCTGGTCTGCTAAAACCAGCACAGGGGAGGAAGGGATGGGTATGGATGTCGGGAAGAGGATGCAGGGGTTGACTCTCACTTTCTTCAAACAGCAGCAAGTCAAGTCGTTGCTGAAAGGTGATGAATAGCTGCTGTCTCAGCATGCTTGGGCAGAGGGAGGAGTTCCGGAACAAGCGCCGAGGGGACCGAGAAGGGGGCACAGCAGGGACAGAGTGTCAAGTGCACTGGGGGTCCCGCTGTGGTGCGAGGTCTTGACTTCGTTGGAATTCCAGCTTGAAGTGATGTGGGATTCCCCCCGCCCCCAGGAGTGCAGGTAGTGACGTGGAGAAGGCAGGTTGTGAGAATGACAGAGAGCAGGGTTTTTCCAAAGTGAATAAGAACAAAAGGATTACGAGAAATTTGAGAGGAACTGGGTAGGCAAGGAGAGCTTAGGAGAGGGCTCATGTGCTTAAAGGAGATTGAAATCCCTGAATTAGGGGATTGCCAGAGGAAAAAAATCCTTTATTTCCCAGTCTTCTTTGCTGTTGGGTGTGGCGTCAGACTAAATTTAAGTCAAGGAGATGTAAGTAGGAGCATCACGTGTGATTTGTGAGAAGTCTCTTTTAAAAGGAGAAGGATGCTATTCTTTCTCCTTTCCAGCATTGTGCTGCTGGCAAGGTAGTTGGGATGGAAGGGGCTCTTGCGATCATCTTGGGCCATTGAGACAAAGCCCATAGTCTAGAAATGATGGAGGAATTATCTGAAAGAAGCTTTGGGTCCGTGGTGATCTTAGAGCAGCCATACCAGCACTGGACTCTCTACTTGGGGTTTCTTTTATAGAAAAAAGAAATAAACTTTTGTCTTGATTAAAGCACAATTTTTTAAAATTTAAATTAAAAATATTATTTTATATATTTATGGTACACAACATGTTTCGATACACACACACACACACACACACACACACACGAATCTTTCACTCTAATTGAACCAAATTCTAGCTAAAATAGTATATATACATAGCAACTAGAACATTTATAGAGCCGTTTGTTTGAGAATGCTAACCTTCCACCATGCAATGCCTAAGAAGAGAACATATTTTATGGTAAGCAAAAAAGCTTTGATCTTTGTAGATTATAGATTGCTTTTGATTTGGGTGGGGAAGAAACAAAAGTCAAAACTTGGATTTCTTCATTAATTAAAAAAGAATAAACCAAAATAAAGGTACATGTATGCTGTTGTTTTTTCCTTTAACATCAAAGTCTTCTTTGCACTTTTTGTGAGAAAATGTGTTAAAATTAATGACATTAATATCCAGAATGATACATTTCATTGTTTCACAATTCTTTTTCCCTTCCTAAAGTAAAGGGTCAGAATTCCCATCAGTCAGCATAAAATGGTTAAAACCCAAACCTAGTAAATCACTTGTATTGTGTGGTTTTCAAAGCGACTAAACAGCTGTACTTTTCAAGGTCAGCCAAATCATCTGCCAGGGTCACATGTGTTTCACATGTCAAGTAACTTATATGGGTTCAATTCCACCAAGGATCATAAGGAAAAAGACATTTGCAAACAAGTGATCTGAAGACACGTTTCCAAACAGCTGCTATGGTTACTGGGATAAGAGTTACTATTGTAAACCACTTGAGTTTAGAACTGTGCTTCCAGCCCCTCGAAAAGAATATTCATTTCAAATTACAATGTCCAAATCAAGAGAACCAGTTCCTAATCATAATGACACTCAATAAGCAGTCAATGAAGACAAAAAGTAATATTATATACTTGTTATTATTATCATAATGACATTGTTCATATGCAAGTGAGAAGAATGTGTACTAGGTATAAAAACAAAGCCAACCAAACACATAATTGTGATGGAACCTAGATAAACAGCTAGAAAGAGAGAACTTCAAGCAATAAGACTTGCCTAATACTTCTGCTTCCAATTTTTGCTCCAGGCAACATTGAATAGGAAGCAAAAGACATGACTCCATATGCTAATAACTTCCTTAACAACCTGGAGTAATTGGTATCATGGAGCCGGACCTCAGGATTTAAGGAGTTTAGGAACAGAAAAAAAATTTAAAAATTCACGTTTTAATTCAGGACATAGTTAGAGAAGTTTGACTCCAACAGAGAGAAGAAAAGGAGTATTGATTTGTGTGAGTGGCTCCTCCATTGGGCTCTTATTAACTCAAAAGAGACAATTGGTCTTGAATAGTAGCTCTTACATTGAACTTACATTGTGTTCTCTCAATGTTCTTTGTATATGCTCTTCGAAGCCCAGGATGAGTCTCCTCATCTTGTTTATATTTACTAGTTCTGATGATCTTCCATGTGTGAGACATGCTGAATGAAAAAGACTGCCTTCTGATCATTTAACTCCCCTCTGCAGGTTTCAAGGTTGGCTTCCATATTTTAGCGAGCAAAATAACATGCGCCTCCAAGTCAGAGGAGTAGTGAAGACAGGCACAGACAAATACCCACTCCAGCTAAGCATGGGCTCCAGTCAAGCTGGAAAAGGTCTTCAGCTCTGAGTCAGTTGTACAATCGAGGCCCTAAACATGTTCTGTCCCTAATATTTTGTTGCCCTGGGCAACCATCAAGTCCACATGAAGACTTCTGCCAACTGGAGGGGATGACTGGCTAGGAGTGCCAGAATTTTCTTTTAACTCTTTGTCGAAAACTCAAAACAGCAAATGGTGTCAAGGATATCCCCTAAAGATCCAGACTGGGAAAAGCAAAATTCACACATTGACCTGGCATCTTTTATTCACTTCTTGGGGAAATATGACTAAAGAAAATTAAGTCGATTAATCAGAAGCACCCATTTTCATAATAGTAAAATATTACAAAAAAGCTAGTTAGATCATTAGACATTATTTAATCCAATATCCTCATTTTACAGAAGAAAAATTACTGACTAAAGTTACACAGGGAGCTAGTGGCAGAGCTGGGATGATAGCTCTGGTCTCTACATCCTGAGGTCATTGCTCTTGCCACAGCTTTCAGAAGCCCAGTGCCAAATGCAAAATGAAGAAATGTTAATAAATCATAAGTGACTGCCTCTCTTTTGTAACAGCAAATTGTCCTGGTTGAAAAGGGCTGCTTTGCTGGGAGCAATACTAAAGCTGTGCAGTAGTGACTATCCATTAACACGCTCATTACAGAAAGTCTGACTATGCAGCACACAGTTAACTAACGTAGCTAAAAAGTGTTCAAGGGCCAAAAAAATACCACGTTTGCTGGAAGCTTTCATTGCTTATTCTCTGAATTTGATCTCTGCCTCCTCAGAATTCTTATGACACTGTCTGTGGCACAGTTCTGGGATTACCTAAGACTCTTGGTTTCTTTTTCATATGTACATCTTTGTCAAGTCCTTGGGGGTAGAATTACATCTTATTCATTTTTATTCCCCTGAAACCCAGAGCACCGAATTAAACATGTTTTTGCTGATTGTTTGATGATAAATCAATATTAATTTTATTATCTCTAGCAGTATAGTGACATCGTACTTATCCAGAGATTGATTCCAGGAACTTTTACTATTCGAAATTCATAAGCAGGTGAAAATAACCCAGAGAAGTCAAGTAAATGCATTTAAAAATGTATTCGCTACATGCATCCCATATCCTAAAAATCTACCTCAGAGATGGATTGCCCCCAACCCTTACTTTTATTTTGAGTTAATTTTAATTTATCTTATGCTCAGTTCAATCAATAGCTCGGTAATCTGGTTTGCCAAGGAGAATGAAACAGCAGATCACAAAAGATGCCAATAAGGCCAGGCCTAGAAACATCAAGAAGTGACCACTGGACACTCTGAGAGCAGCGGATGAGAAATTAAAGTGTGGCAAGGTTTGGGGCTATTTACTGTTGGGGCAAAAAAGTCCTCATAGATCGTTAGGTCCTAAGCACATTTGTGAATGACAGGGAAACATAGAAGCTAATGTTCATAATGATGACCAGAGCCACTAAAAATGATTTAATTATATCCAGTGCACCCCTTTAAGAGGTTAAGAATAAGCACAATACCTTCCAAATATTTTCATTCCAAATTATTAAAATATAAACCCTGCTTTTTTAAGAATATTCAATATATGGGATATTTTCTCCTAAATTAAATATAGGAAATCTAGGCATTGAGATAAACCGGTGCCTAGATTTTACATTGGAATTTTACAATGGAATCCAGTTCTCAACCTGTGTTTATCGTGTGTGTAATACCAAGGATTATAAGGTTTCACATATTGTCAGAAGCATTTTATATCCACTCAGTAAAATCATGCAATTAGCAGTTACTAGATCCTATATATTTGTTCTTTATCTTTTGCAACTGTCTCTTCCTTTCTATTCACATTATCTAGCTATTTTACTAGTGTAGGGCCTTTATTACACCTTATGCTTAGGTATTGCTCTTGTCCTCTAACTGGTTTCTGAACCTCTGATATTTTTTTCCTTCATCCACTGGAATTTTTAAAAGATCCCCAGGTGATCTGAGCAAACAGACAAGTTTGTGAACCACCACCCTGAGTGTTTAGCACACCATTCATTTGACTCTTAATTACACTCTATGATGGAATTAACTCCCTTGATGGCAGGCGTCAAGTGTCTGTGATTTCTGAGCTTAGATGCTCTTTAAAAATAGTTGCTTTTTGACAAATACTCGCTGTTAGTGAAAAGTATGGTCCCCTCCATTTCCATTTCCTCCCTCCATTTACTTAACAGCTATTTTCAAGCTCTTAGGTGCCACCTCTTCCAGAAGACCTTCTGTATCTTGCTTTGCATCTCCAACCATGAGGTGCTAACGTTTTCTCTTGCTCTTCTTTTCAGAGATGCCACTGATGCTTATGCACAAAGAGACAGAGATGGTGAGTAGAGGTGCCTCTCTTAGCTTTGGTGTTTCTTTGGAGGGAAGTACCTAAAGGGATCTGTCACACATGTGAATCTACCCTTCTCTGAAGGTCTGATCTGAAAGCAAATTGGGCTACATTTTGCACAAAGGCATTTTAAACATGCAGGTGTGACTGCCCAAAATAACAATACTTTGAACTTTTACAGAACCTTTCATCCAGTGATACCAAAACAATTCAGCTTATTAAAGCCTTAGGAAGCTGGTGGACAAAACATCCACTTGATCTGTACATGGAGACTTACTGCATTAACTGGGCTGGAGATCTGTTTCAAGTCTCCAGACAACAGGGCGCATAAGCAGAGAAAACCATAAAACTGCATGGTGTCTACAAGCTATGTCTCTTAACTGTGACATTTAATTTTCAAATTCTTCAAGGAAACAAATCCTTTTCTTTTTACGTTTTTGCTGAATTCTAGAATTACCAGTTTACGGATGTGTATTTACGGTCAGAAACTAATAATTATTTTTTGATCAAGCATTAGCTTCTATTTCATGTTCTACAGTAAAGAAGCCCATTGAACAGGTAAATAAAAATGAACTTCACCTATGGTGAGGGAGAACTATTACTTATCTGATTGATTTTTAAATGAACAACTCATCATACAAATCTGCTGGATACTTGGAGCTTTGTATTATATTTCTCCAAAAAACTTACAAATTTAATCTTTTTCTGTTTTCTTCGTTCTGGCTGCCTTATATACATTGCTGTGAGCAGCTAATATTCAGAGTAAGAACTGGGGTGTATTCTCATTTTCCTGTATTTTAAATTTGTTGTAAACAGTTGTTACGAACAAAATGTGTCTAAAGAATTAGACTGGTTTTTATTTGGCTTTGTCCCAGTACATTAGTTTTCTAATTTTTTGCCCCATTTCAATGGTTTCTTTGATGTCTTGTTTTGACCAGCTGCTGAGCTTTCTGTGGTTGTCCATTTACATCACTTTAAAAAATGGTACATAAATGAAATTTGAACAAAATGAACAGTACTTTCACATTGTTTCAAAAATCAAACATGTTCCTAAGGAATCTGATTTGTGGCAGATGGAGAACAAAACCTTCCAGAGGGAGGGCTGTTAAATGAGTCTTAATTGCTTGCACATGAAAATATAGTGACTAAGATTATATGCACAATTAGGAATTTAAACATGTAGAAAAGAACTGGCCATATAAACAGGCAGACATTTGTGCAGTCATAGATAGTTTCTTATGAACACAGACAATAAAGGACAAGTTAGTAAAAAAAAAAATAAGTAAGAGAAATTTAGTTGTTTTCTTTACTTCATTCTTGCTTATGTTGAGCTCTCAATTCTAAAGATGATTCATCTGCCTCAGAAACTCACTGATGGAAATGTCATAGTACAGTCAAAAAAAGTTGTTATTCAAAAATTAGAATTTCTTTGTTAGCTCCTACTATGTGCCAGACGCTAGGCTGGTGCTTACTCATCTCATTTAATTCTTTCTTAACTCTCTGAGATAGGTTTGTTATTATCCCCATTTTATAGATAAGAAATTAAAGCTTAGAGAACAACTTTCCCAAAGTCAAATGCTAACTAGTAGTATAGCCAGGATTCTCCGCACTGATTTAATGAATCCAAAGCCCACCCTCTGACAATGCCTAAGTACTCCCCTGGAAAAAGACACACACCTTCAAAACAAACAAAAAACCCTTACACCAGGGGTGGCTGTACTTTCAGTTTTGAGTCAATAATAACTTTCTTTTGTTGGGTGACATGATAGAGTAGGCTGGTGGGCAGGCCAGAGTTAGTCAGGTATAGAGACAGACTGGATTTGTTAAAGGTGTGGTCAGGAAGGCATAATTGGGTCCAGGTGAGGTGAATGGCTACACATAGGACATGGATAGTCTAGACAGAGGTCAGGGCTGAGATGACAGATTTAGAGACAGAGGCCAGGACCTGCTACAGGCTGGGCAGCTTAAGAAGCTTGGTCAGAATGTGGGGTGGGGAAGTGTGAAGGTCAAGTGGAAGCATCTAGTCAGAGGTGAGTGCCGTGGTGGCTCTGCAAGAAGCAGCTGTGAGCACACCTGACTGGTTCTGCCACGGTGTATGACACTCAGTCTAGCTCTCCAGAGCCTGGGGTGGGGCCCTCCTCCTCACAATGACCTTACAAGTGGATAAGTTGTGTGGTGTTCTACAGCGAGCTCCCTTTGGTCTTGAGGGATTTATATCCATCTCATCTACCGATGGACCTAAACGCCTTTGCGAGGGGACTTCAAATTTTTCTTCTGATTCTTTCTTCTTGGGAAACCTATACTTACCTGGAATGAAGGTAGAGGTTGGTGCTAAGGTACCTTTGATGAATGTCAGAATGTGGACATTCACGTCTAAAGTTCAAACAATGGACCTTCGAATGAATTTAGAAACCCAACTTGTTTGTATTCTGGGGCCTACTTACGTGTTGTTCTTAGAAAACTGAAATGATTGAAAATAATTCTGTTTTGCATCCCTTAAAGTAAGTCTAATTAGAGAAGAGTCCATTTAAATTACTATTAAGCAAAGATCATAGGAATGCAAATTATTCCTTGCTTTGGTTCCTGCACTTGCAAGTAAACACAGTCATAGAACCAAGCATAAAAGAGGTATCAATAAATATGCACAGGTCAAATTATCAGGAGGTCAAATAATTTTTGTGCCTTAAAGGAACTGAGTTTTCAGAGATACATTAATGAACAGGTGCAGGACCTGCATTCCTAAAAAAACTGAGTATCATAAAGAGAAGTTTAATGAGAAATAAATTAGCCAAATAAGTTGTGCATTGAGGCCAATCCTATTATCTTACTGTAACTAATATTTATTTTTTGGTCCACCAGCATTTATTACCCTTTCTAAGAGAATCCAAATTTCTTTCAGGAAATTACTTGGTGTCTCCATTGGATGATCTTAATAACAGCACAGCCAACAATAATCAAGTGCTTACTATGCGTCATGCATTTTGCTTCATTTTTCATAAATATCATCTCAAATAATTTTCATGAACTTCCTATGAGATAATGACCATTATTATGCTTACTTCAAAAATGAGGAACTTGAGGCTCTGGAAGATTACATGAATTGTTTGAGGAGAAACATCTGTAAGTGGCAGAGCTAGGATACGAATCCACAAGATCTGGCCCCGTAACTCAGCTCTTACTACCACATTATATTACAAGTTTGGTGGAACTGAAGCCAGATGCCCTGCTCTTTCTTTGCCAAGGCCTGAGACCAAAACTAGACCAATTACACCCTTTCACAGCAGTTTGACTCTTAAACAGAATGACAAAGAAACTAAAAACAGTTGCGAGGATCTCACTAGAATATTCCTGCCATAAGACTTTCCCCTTGATACGTGGCTTTCTAGCACTGAAAAGATGCATTGATTCCTTCAAAGCTCATCCTCCCCACTAATTAGCCTCCCCACTAATTCTCAGGGAATTGGGAATTCTTCCTATATTCTTCCACTATGTTCCATTTAGCATAAGTGAGAAGAATTGGTTTTTGTCTTACAAAAAAAGGATCATTGCTGATACATCATTTTTTAAGGGGAGGTTATAAACCAGCCAAAGGGAGAATCCTTAAAGAACAAGAATCCTTAAAGAACAAGATGCGGAAGCACTGTAAGTGCCCAGCAATAATTTAGTAGACTCACTGAGAAACAATGGTGAGACAAAATGCCGGGCTAATTTCTTTTATTGCCCTTTCTGTGGAAATGATGAAGGCTCTTGGGGCCCTGTCTCAGCCAGCTGGTCTGGACATACTGACCTTCTCCTTTATTTCTGGCACCTTCAGAAGTTTCCCTTAAAGGGAACCTTCCTGTGAGGGTCTGTAGAGAGACTGTACGAGGGTGGCTAAAGGGTAAAAGAGAGATCTCCCAGAGATTCCTTCTTTTCCTTCACAAAGTGACTAGAATTCAGATGAAGCCATCTCCTTCAAGGTGGCACCTGGGAAAACCTGTTTATATGCTTATTTCGTATGTTGCCATCACTGTGAAGATTTCAGGGCTCCCTGTCTTAGAATTGCCTTGAGAGCCCATGTTATGCTTCTTTGAAAAACTTCAAAATTATCTTTTCCCTTGAGAATGGCTTCATTTCTGGAGTTAGCCTCATCTAAGCTAATCTGGCATCCTGTCTGGTGAACGGGGTTGATAGTCATATTGGAAATAATATTTTTGGTCAAAACCAAAGTGTGACTGTAAACCGGTAAGATGTCCTTTTCTTGTATATTGTGTGGCCCGTAAATTGTCTCTAAAGGCATTGCCAAAATGCTTTCGAGCAACGGCAGCAGGGCTCAGATAAAATGTACAGTTTCCAAAGATGACTGCCTTGAGGATCAACAGTCATTGAAGAACATAATAAAGTCTATCGATAGCTTATAATAGTTTTCAATATACAAAGCATTTTCTACCTACTTCTGAATAAGACCTAACATTTACTACATACCAGATACTGTGCCAAATGTTTTACATGGATGATCTCATGTAATCCCTCAAAATTAGGAAGGCATTACTATTATTCACCACATTTTAACAGAAAAGGTTCAGACATTTGAGTAACTTGTCTAAGGTCACACCCAAAGTGCGTGAGCAGGCTGGCCAGCCACAACACCCAGATTTTCTGACTCCTGGGCCCTGCATCTCCTCTCCTACACAGATCTTGATTTGTACATCAAAACGAACAAAACCTACCAAGGTTTGACAATTTTTCAAAATAAAAGCCTGTGGGAAGAGAAAACCTAGGTCTATTTCCACATTAGCCGTCAATAGTCAAACAGCACAGTCTGTAGTCAGTGACTTCGGACTCTTACTTGTTCCTCAACTGTGAGGTCTTGGTTCCACCACCAGTCTTTTGTTATTTTCCTGTTTGGCTATCTGAAAAATGTTTCCTCTTGTATTGCTCTCAGCCTTCTACTTTCTCATGCTGTGAAGTTTTCCTCAAGTTCCTGAATTAGTTACCGAGACTTTTTCTAGTCTCTAATCTAAATAGTATTATAGGCAGCTTCTTGGCTCTCTAGGAAAATGATCTCATCCTGCGTCCCATTCTTTTTCCCTCCCTTCCTCTCTCCCTTTCTTATTTTATTTATTCACTAATCCATTCATTTATAAACTCTCTGTTTTCTATTTACTTAAAGCCCTTTCTCATTCAACAGAACACATTTTGTCTTTTCAAGTTCCACAAACCTTTAGAGCAGTGGTCCTGAAGCTCCCTGGAGGTATTTTACACCCCACTGGGTCCTTGGAGCCTAAGCATAGCTTTCCACACACTAGGGGCTAGGCAAGTGAAAGAGCAAACCCAGGAAGACACACAGAAATGATGTTCTCCATGTGGACAATTCAATGTGCTATATGCAAACAACAGAAACATATCCGGAAAAGAATGCCATGAACACTCATCGGTTTTGCTAGGCACACAGAATATAGTGAGTTAGAAATACCTCCACAGGGCCGCAGTGCTGAAAAAGAACCACATAAAGAGAAGCAAGATGGCACACTAAAAAGCACTGGGTATTCAGGCATCAGAAATATCTAGAGGAAGAACATTTGGGAATTTTGTGCCTAGAAACGGTACCCAGGGAGATGATAATAGACTTGAAGGGCCTTCACCCAAATTCTTCTGAAACATTCCAGCTGCCTCACTTCTCACACAGACCTGGGGCCTTTCCTTGTTGATGCTCTGGCCCTGGGCACTCTGGTGACAACAGGCACTTTAGAGGACTCAGAAAGAGAACTGTGGGAATTGAAGAGTACTTGACGAACCCTCCATCCCAGGCAGGAATCCTTTCCTCAGCTCTTAGGGTTTGCCAAAGGGTTTCCCTGATCCATTGATTTCATCCCTCCCCTTGTCCTACCCTCCACTCATATACATTCAGTAATGGACTGCTTGAGAGAGAGAGGGAGAGAGAGAGAGAGAGAGAGAGAGAAAGTCAGGTAGTCACTAAGGAATAACTTTTGAGGAGCAGTAGATACAGCAGCTTGTGTATATTTGTGTATATATAGGTCAATAAAATATAAGGGAGAGAGGAGTTAACATTCTGCTTCTGAGTCAGACAATCTGCACTTTGTCATGTTCTAGCTATATAGCTTAATCAAATTATTTAACTTCTCCAGCTCAGTTTCTCATCTATTAAAACAGGAATAGGAACACTGTCTACCTCTTTGGATTATCATAAGGTTTAAAAGAGATTATGCATCTGCAGTGTTTCATATGTATCAAATGTCGGTAAATGTTAACTTTTATTAATATTAGTATTAATAATATATCCAACTGATTTTTAAAGCATTTTTTGAGAAATGCCTTTTGATATAATGAAAGAAAAGACACTGTGAGTGAACTCCCTATTCATTTATCTAGTTAAATAATTCAATTCAACATCCAACCAGTAAAATTTGGGAAATTAGCCCCAAAGGAATTTTAAATGTTTTGCCCCACCGCAGTCATTGTATTTCTGAGTATGCCTAGAATATTTTTTTAAGGCATAAATGGGTGGGAAGCATTTTGTGGAGAAAGGGAGTGACTTAAGAATGCAACTTGTTATTCTTTTATTTTTTTCTTTTCTTTTATTGGTTTAAGGAGACTTGGTACTTCGTCTGAGAAGACAAAAGGAATACGGTGACTCAACATAACATTTCCCAAACTCCCTCTCACCCCCATACACAAACATAGACGGGACACTTCATTTTCTTTTCAGAGAAGAGCAAGCTGGTCTAATTAAAATTGTGTACACATTCTGAGAGATAACAGAGATGATGACGCCATGGTGACGAGGATGGCACAGATAATAATATCACTTTGTAGTTTCTTCCACTCGCCGCAGAGCATTTCACACATATTTTCTTGTTTATCCTAGACTGCATCGTTTGTTAGGTGGGGGTATGGGTGTCACTATATACATTTTCCAGAAAGAGATTTTCCAACAAATTACATGCAACCCAATGACAACACTGTGTATGCAGCCAGGACTCTCCCCAACTTCCTTTAGTTTTCTACTATTCTCCTAAATTTGGCTAATCCAATTGTTGGCCCAGGAGCATTTGTTAGTGAATATAGATCCTGAGCCTTAGCCTGAAGATTCTATTTGGAAATGTCTGGCAATCAGTCATTTTGTGGTTGTTTTCGAGTATCCCTTGGGGATTCCTTTGGTCAGTCAGGTTTGGGAAGTATTGCCCTTTTTAATTCAGGACGGTGAGGAAGGGATACTGGCAGGAGTGAACTTAGGTCACATTTAGATCCTCTATTTACATGGCCGCTTTTCTGATCAACTGGAGGATAACAGAACCGTCTTGTCCAGACTCAATAATCAATAGAGTGCTGCCCTATCCAAGAAATATTACTTGAAAATACAGATCGATTGTGGCACCCTGACATTGGAATACCATTAGGCAGTGCCTCACCAACACCTTTTCTAGGCAAGGAGAGGCAAACTGACAACTGGGAACTGAGAAATACTGAAGTATTTGTCACTAAATTCAATGTAAAGTGGTAAAGCTATCTCTTTGTTAGCTACTGGTCAACGTCTGAAAGTATCTTAAATTGAATCCAATATACATAATTAAAATGCACTAAAAGTGTGCCTATCGCTCACCTAGCATTTTATCATGTGTTCTTTAAAACAGAAGTATTTTTCCACATTATTAAAATTTTCTATAAATAAATCATTTTTAAAATTCTTATTGTGGGCTTTTTTTCACACCTAAATGAATTCACATATTATTTAGCATTTGCATTGTTTTTAATCTTTTATGCATATTCACAATGCTGCAATGAACATCTATATATATACAATTTCATTAAAAAAATTATTCTTCCTCACTCCTCAATCTAATCAACCCCCAAGTCTTCTCAACTATCTCTCTGAAGAGTTGTGAATCTGTCTCATCCCCACCCCTCCCCCGCTACCCCAGTTCAGAGCTACATTATCTTTACCATGTATGAGGCCTGTGAGAGCCTCTTGAAGATCATAGGGCTGGCACTAGTCTTTCTTTCAATCTGTTTCCTACACTGTTTGCAATTATTGTCATTCTAAATGCATATTTGTTCCACCGATTTAAAAAGATCTATAGTTTTCCATTGCCCATAAAATAAAGTCCACTGTTACTTATGTAGGCCTCCAAAGCTATTGCCTTAATCTACTTTTGGAGCCTCCTGTTCAGTTGCACCTATGCACTTTTAACTCTATTTGTCCTTTACTGTCCCCAGTCCCCTGATTTGGACAGGCATTTCATGCTTCCATATCTCACCCTTGCTGTCTCCTGTTCTCTTCCCCAAACCATATGGAGAGCACCATATTCTTCAAAGTTCAGCAGGGGGCATTACCCAGGTGGAACCATTGACCCTCTCCTTCAATATATATATTTAAAGAGGCTTCAATCGTGGCACTTAACTGGCAGTTAATTATTCAAAATTCCTTCTCTCCTACAGTGTGAATTCCTTGAAGCTAGAGGTCACATTTCATTTCCAACACCTGTACATGCCATATATAAGATGCATGGGAAATGGCTCATGCTTCCATGACCTCAACTCTACAGATATTTCTTTTGTTATTATATATACTACTTGTTTTTATCATATGCACGCACACACACACACACACACACACACACACACACTTAAAAGGCAGGTCTAGGTAAGGAGCAAGGATTATTATTGTTACTATATTAATTAACTACATTATCACTATAATAATAAAATAGTTGTTTAGTTTCTTTCCTTTAATAACTTCTAAGTGTTAAATACTTAACCCAGATAATAACAAAATAATTGTTCCAGTTAAATATCTTTGTTGTTTTTCTCCCCCCTTATTAAATCTTAGGAACTATTTTGTGCTTTAGAAGAACAAGAAACATATAAGATTAAGTTTCTTCTCATTGCGACTCATTGCGACTGACTAGTATTAGTTGGATAGTTTACTTTTTAATCCTCTACTAACCGATTAACTAAATTCTATTTCGAATGCACTTTTCTTTAATGGAGCTGTGAATATTCAGGGTAAACAAAATCAAAGTAGAATTGCACCAATTTTTTTCCTACACTAAAACTACTTTTGAGTTTTATTTTTGTCACTGCAGCATGTGTCTCCCTCTGCAGGTGAAGGGTAGGCAATTGTTTTATTGTTTAGATAAAAGAACTTGTATTTTCCGAAGTCAAAAAGCCAGAAGTCCTTTGCCTTAGGCTGCCTATCTTTATGTCTCTAGGATATATAATCAGCAGATATAATCAAAACAGCACTGACTGTAAAGACATGTCCAGTGAGAAGGTGGAACAAGGTATTTTCTAATTTTCAAGTGCATGTACAAATAATCCAATGCTACCTCTATTACTCAGAAATTAATAGTCTTTAATACTTCTTATATTTTCTCTAAAATATTTATTTCTATAGTGGCTGTAAAGGCTATCCTAATTTGATGAGTCACTTTATTTCACAGGGGTGTAAGAAGGACCCTGGACTTGGAAAAAGGAACCACATGTTTATTCATGGTTCTGTCAGTAAGCAGCATCTTCTCTTTCCGGGTCTCAGTTTTCTTATCTTTAAAATAAAGATATTTATATAGATTTGTTTTTCTGAGTTACATTTTTGCAGGAAAATCCTCAAACTGAAGATGATTAAATAAAGAGGTTGAAAATATGGAAATTCAGAAACATACTGAAAATGATATTGTAAAGACATGACAAATTTTCATGGTATGGCTGCAAAACACTTTTCTTAACACCGTTTGAAAATGAAATGCTCAAAAGGACTGACTATGTCCCAAGCAACATGGCTCTACTCCAAAAACCGGTGATCACTGTCCCAATACAGGTGTGGTTTGGGCATCTCTGACACTCTGCCAGCCTCTCTTGTTTCAACACACTCTTTAGTTCTGGGATGCACCACACACTAAGAACCTCTGCAGATGAGCTTTACCCTAATTGACAGAGGGATTGCTAAAAATGTCCTCCCATGACTGATACATTCTCAATGTCTTCTGCTACCTCTATTCTACCAGTTTTTAAATTAGCTTCAGGAATAAAAAATGTCAGGTTGTAGGGAAGAAACATTTGATGAGTAACTCATAATCTGCTGAACTTTACCTTTTGTATAACTTGTCTCCTTGAATTCTTACGACAGTCTTAAGAGGTAGGTACTCATATCCCCATTCTTCAAATGAGAAAATATAGCAAAAGCGAGACCGGGCTCGCACTCAGGATTCAAATGCCACACACTATCTTTTTATTATAACATACTAAAGAGCAAATATGTTATTTAGTAGTAAGGCTCTTTCATAAATGCACACACTTAAAAGCCTTATTTTTAAAGACTTGTTAAACCATTTTAGATCTATATATTTACCAATTATATATGGAAATACAAAATGGCAAGTGACTAAACTTTAACCCTAATGATACATGTCGAATGGAATAACCTTGAAGGGGGAGAAAGGGTATTGTGAGTTCTAGGGAGACATCCTTAGAAAGCATGGTATGATATATGTACACAGCTGAAGTTCTTAACTCTTCTTTTTTAAAAAATTAAAAAACTGGATTATGGAAAAGTTACAGACAGTGAACTTTTTTCCCTTCAAAAGACTAGGACTCAAAAGTAAGTTCTTGGACTTTAAAATAACCTCGGACAATAGTCTGTCACCTATGTCATCACAAAGACACCAGCATCTTTGACTGTGATGAGAGCAAAGGATACAGTGCTAGGAGAAATAAGAGACGCCATTTGACGGCATGAAGTAAGTGTGTCCACTTTGACCATTTGGGGGGACTCATGAATTTTACTCTTATGATCCTGCAAGCTTGTCTTTCTCACACTGTTCCCTTTCCTTCTTTTGTCTTTTTGGCCTATTCTTTTCATCACCCCTTATTATGGACTGAATGTTAGTATGCCCTTAAAATTCATATCAAAATCTTAACCCCCATGCGATGATATTTGGAGGCTGGGCCTTGTGGCAGTGATTAGGTCAATAAAGTTAAATTTCATGAATGGGATTAGTGCCCTTCTCAAGAGAGCTAATCTCTCACCCTCTTTCTGCCATGTGAGGATACAATGAGAAGGTGGCAGTCTTCAACCCAGAAGAGGGCCCTCACCAGAACCCAACCATGCTGGCACCCTGATCTCAGATTTCTGCCTTCCAGACTGTAAGAAATAACTTTATGTTGGTTATAAGCCACCTAGTCTACGGTATTTTTTTGCAGCAGCCCGAACTAAGACACTCCTAGATTTTTGTACAGAGTGGGCCCTAGAAACAAAACTAAATAATAACAAAACAAAAGAAAAAGATGCATTGAGTGCTGATTCTGAGAGGCATTATGCTAAGAGCATCACATGCGTTCTCTCATTCAATCTAGCAACAGCTAAATGAAGTAGTTTCACCATTCTAGAGGTGGGGAAACTGAGGAAAGAAAGGGTGTGTAACCTGCCCAGGGCCACAGAGCTATCATGATAGAGCACGGCTTGAGTTCTAGACAGGCAGAGCACCCACTCGGCACAATTCTAGGGACAACACGTCATTGCTGTTCTATGGAGCTGCCCTCCAGGGGTGCCTGGAGCTGTGCAGCCTTTTGGACCATGAACTTAATTGTTAGGTTACACTGTTCCTCCAGACCATAAACAAAATCTCTAAGAAGGCCACCTTCACCTTAAAGGGTGCCAACTAACTTGTTTTAACTTCTCCACACTTCCAGGGCCACTGCAGAGATACAGGCAGGTTCCAACAACAGGAGGAGTGAGCCTGGAGGGTAGGGCCTGCGCAGGCAGCTGCCAAGGGAGGGAAGGCACAGCACCACCTTTCCTGAGTGTCTTAAGTCTTACTATAATCCAAGTCGCAACCAACATTATCATTATTATTACTGCTTAGTCGTCAAGGGTGAGCTCAGAGAGGAACCTTCCCCTGTTATTGCTGTCTTCCCCCCAGCCCCCATCCCACGTTCCCACCTTGGTCTGCTATGCTTAGGCAAGAAAGAAGACTTCCCATCTTTAGTCAGTTAATTTCCTGTTGTGCTTTGTGATGAGCCCAGCTGTGCTATGCAGTTAGTGACAGTTCATCAGTTTCCCTTCCTAGGTACGGTATTTCTGTAGCCCCACTGTCCCTAAGCCTCGGGTCAGGAGCTTGTGGGTACAAATGTGGCCATGTTGACCTTCATTTCTCAATTTTAGTGGCTCATTGTTCCTTCTGGTATTGTTCTAGGGCCTCAAAAATATGTAAAAATTTCTGAAAGCCTCTATGGGGTCTCTCACACATGTTTAAGACCAGATCTATGCCCTCTGAGTGCAGCTACTCTCCTGCTCATCTGTGCTGGGGTGTCTGGGCAGCTGCCCTGACCACTAAGCACCTAACCATCTCTTGTTGGACACAATAGTCTCCACTGGTACCTGAAGCTGCTCTTCTGGGACAATGCTGCTCCACCTGTGAGGCCAGCTCATACGTGACCTCAAGCTAAAAAAGCTTTCAGTCAGGGCCCAAAATATCACTGCATTCTGCTCAACCCACAACATCCGGCTTGCTTACTGCGAAAACAAGGGGAGGGTAGTCCATCTTCATATGGGTTAGACCTGGTGCCCAGAGCAGGTTCTTTTTCTTTCTTTCTTTTTTTTTTTTTTTTTGAGACAGAGTCTCACTCTGTTGCCTGGGCTAGAGTACCGTGGCTTCAGCTTAGCTCACAGCAACCTCAAACTCCTGGGCTCAAGCGATCCTACTGCCTCAGCCTCCTGAGTAGCTGGGACTACAGGCGTGCGCCACTATGCCCGGCTAATTTTTTCTATATGTTTTTAGTTGTCCGATTAATTTCTTTCTATTTTTAGTAAAGACGGGGTCTCGTTCTTGCTCAGGCTGGTCTCGAACTCCTGACCTTGAGCGATCCACCTGCCTTGGCCTCCCAGAGCAGAGTGGGTTCTTGATCAATGTCAAGAACAAAACTGGTAGACCATATATATACTATGAAATGACAATTGATAATCATCACCAATAAGATCTTGAATGAGAAACATGGAAAAGAGAACCAATAATTTAATATTCATTGAGATACAAGTCCTATTTGACAGACATTCAGAAAAGGAGACATTTACAGCTGTTCCAGAATCAATTCTGATGTGGTGACCACAAATCAACTAGTTGACTGGGCATGATAAAGTTAAATTGCAAGGAAAGTATACTCACTAATAACTTAATAAGGAGCTCCTTAGCATATTATGGGTTGGAACTCGAGGAAGCCACTTGAAGGAATGAAGTATTGGTCTAGTTTGGAGAATATGTTAATTTTCTTCTAGTAATAATTTTAGAAAATATATGTTTTCTTTTCCAGGCAATTATTTTAATGACTCAATTGGTGTTTCAAGCAATGATTAAATGAGTTCAATTTGGTTTCAGGTTCAGCGAAATGAGATCATTTATTCTGTTTTTGGTTCAGTTGAGGTCAAGTTCTGTTTCAGACTAGTAGGAATTGGGATAATTTTATTTGTATGCCCTTCACTTCCTTCATTCTTTCTTTTATCTTTCTTTCTCGAACATCTATTCATCCCTTTCTTTTGATCTCATTAAACTTTTCAGGATTGTATGTTAACTTTTCTCCCCTTTCAAACTGAATTTATCCTTAGGTCTTTGGGTCCTAATAAGGACTCCTGGAAGAATGATCCTTCTTATACACAACTGGGATATTGATTAACCAAGAAGGTACCCCTTTTATTTATACTTTCATTTGCATTAAATTAGGCTGCCACATAGTAGTATCATGCTGATAACATAAGCATGGAACCAAAATGGGAAACATTTTGCAGGTAATGCTATTTCTCAAAATACGAATGCCCAGAGCAATGCTAAACTGAGTACAAGCACGAAGATAAA
>RJWJ010012965.1:0-32470 GCA_004363605.1 Indri indri
TTAAGTAGGTCATTAGGCAGAGCTGTGGTCAGAACCAGAGGCAGAATGGCTCAAGAGAGGGAGAGTAGAAGGCACAGGTGGTGCACAGATGTCTGTTTGCTCTGCAGATTTGGAGGGAGTTGAGGTTTGCTTTTGTTTTTCCCATGAAGTATGTGTATGAAGCAGGGTCCTCGGTTGAAAGTTAGTGAGCACGCATTGGAATGTTGAGAACTGAGGAGAAAATGGGAAAACAGACTCCTAGAGGGTTCGGAAGGATGGCTGGGCAGTGTGGAATGCCACTTTGGGACTTGAGGTCATAACATTTAAAGGGAGACCAGTGGGGTGATTTTTTGGCCCATCTCTGTGTGTTCAGGTGTCACAGGTAAGTGGCTAGTTGGGCTTAACCTGCACTATGGGTTTTTTTTTGGTTTTTGTTTTGCTTTCATTTGTTTTTTGTTTTTAGAGATGAGCTCTTGCTTTGTTGCCCAAGATGGAGTGCAGTGGCATGATCATAGCCTCGAACAGCTAGGCTCAAGTCATCCTCCCACCTCAGCCTCCCAAGTAGCGGGGACTACAGGCGCATGCCACCATGCCTGGCCCATTTTTTAATTCTTTGTAGAGATGGAGTCTGGCTGTGTTGCCCAGGCTGGTCTCAAACTCCTGGCCTCAAACAATTCTTCTGCGTTGGCCTCCTAAAGGGCATGGGATTACAGGCATGAACCCCTGCACCACTATTCTATTCTGCAAAAAATAAGAAAATTCTCTATTCTACAAAAACTAGAAAAATTAGCTGGGTGTGGTGGCATGTGCCCGTAGTCCCAGCTACTCAGGAGGCTGAGGCGGGAGGATCACTTGAGCCCAGGAGTTTGAGGATGCAGTGAGCCATGATCAGGCCACTAAACTCTAGCCTGGGCAACAGAGCAAGATCATAGAGAAAAGGATCTGGAAAAATACATACATATATACATACATTCTTTCTCAAAGGGAGAGCTGGGAAAAAATAAAAATAAAGAAAAGGAAAGCTGTTTCAGCTAGTGCTAAGTGTTGTGGGCCCTCCTTCAGATGCGGACAATCTTCTGAGGGCAGACACTGAGGCCCCCGCCCCAGCCATGTCCCCTGGGCACCAGGGCTAGGGGCACACAGAAGGGGTGTGGGTAAAAACTCCTGCTGCACTGACATAATGACTCCCATTTGTGCTGTGACCCGCGCCCTGGCAGCAGTCTGGCTCCGAAGCATCAACGCGACCCTGGAGGAGCGGGCTCAGGCACGTTGGTGAAGCGGGTGTAAGAGAGCTTTTGTTCCATGTCTCAAGCTGAGGGTGCGCCTGCCCCCCAGTCATCTCCTTTTCCCTCTCCCTGACCCTTGCTCGCCCAGACACCATCCGCAAGATGAAGAATGATTTCCGGAAGATGGAGGACGAGATGGACCGGCTGGCTACCAACATGGCCGTCATCACGGACTTCAGCGCGCGCATCAGTGCCACGCTGCAGGACCGCCACGAGCGCATCACCAAGCTGGCAGGTGGGCGCTGCTGCGCGGGGCCTCTGGTGAGCCACCCTCGGGGGTCTGGGGATAACCGCATCCTGATCCGCAGGGGTCCACGCGCTGCTGCGGAAGCTGCAGTTCCTTTTCGAGCTGCCTTCGCGCCTCACCAAGTGCGTGGAGCTGGGCGCCTACGGGCAGGCAGTGCGCTACCAGGGCCGCGCGCAGGCCGTGCTGCAACAGTACCAGCACCTGCCCTCGTTCCGTGCCATCCAGGATGACTGCCAGGTCATCACGGCCCGCCTGGTTCAGCAGCTGCGGCAGCGCTTCAGGTGTGGCCCTTGGCCCTCACCGCACCCCGCCCTGGGCCCTTCTGGAGCTGTCGTCCTGCCCCACGCTTTGCTTTCCTGTCTCCCACACACCCACTGGAGGCCCCGGCCCTGCCCTTCACTGTGATCTCGCTTCCTGCAGGGAGGGCGGCTCAGGCGCCCCTGAGCAGGCCGAGTGCGTGGAGCTGCTGCTGGCTCTGGGCGAGCCTGCGGAGGAGCTGTGCGAGGAGTTCCTGGCGCATGCCCGTGGGCGGCTGGAGGAGGAGCTGAGAAGCCTGGAGGCCGAACTGGGGCCCTCCCCTCCAGCTCCCGATGTGTTGGAGTTCACAGACCATGGAGGCAGTGGCTTTGTTGGCGGCCTCTGCCAGGTGGCAGCGGCCTACCAGGAGCTGTTTGCTGCCCAGGGCCCTGCGGGTGCCGAGAAATTGGCAGCCTTTGCCCGGGAGTTGGGCGGCCGCTACTTTGCGCTGGTGGAGCGCCGGCTGGCACAAGAGCAGGGTGGCGGTGACAACTCGCTGCTGGTGCGGGCGCTGGACCGCTTCCACCGGCGCCTGCGGGCCCCTGGGGCCCTGCTGGCAGCTGCCGGGCTTGCTGAGGCTGCCACGGAAATCGTGGAGCGAGTGGCCCGTGAGCGCCTGGGCCACCACCTGCAGGGCCTACGGGTGGCCTTCCTGGGTTGCCTGACCGATGTGCGCCAGGCTCTGGCTGCGCCTCGTCTGGCTGGGAAGGAGGGCCCAGGCCTGGCTGAGTTGCTGGCCAATGTGGCCAGCTCCATCCTGAGCCACATCAAGGCGTCTTTGGCCGCAGTGCACCTCTTCACCGCCAAGGAGGTGTCCTTCTCCAACAAGCCCTACTTCCGGGTACAGCCTCCCCTTGGGCGTTCCATATATATCCTGCTAGTTGGCCCTTCGATACCCTTTTACCAGCACTTGGGGAACTGGGGACAGGTCACCTGGGTACACAGTCCTTGCCCTGGCACTCTGGTTGTGGTTTCAGGTTCTCTTAACGTACAGCTGGGAGGGTGGGGAAGGCTCTGAGGGCATCCGCAGCTGGGCTGAGAGTGGGAAGGTGGCAGGGTCCCACGTGTTGGCTTTCCCCTGTCCCCAAGCAGGGAGCTGCTCTGGGGTACTTGGAATGCAGGACGATGCTGTCCCTAGGAGAGGGGCAGGGGCACTTAGGGCCTCAGCAGAGGGTCATGAGCAGCCCCTGCCTGGAAGAGGGGGCTTGTAGTGCATCTGGGCCCTGCTTCCTCACAGGGTGAATTCTGCAGCCAGGGCGTCCGCGAGGGCCTCATCGTGGGTTTCATCCGCTCCATGTGCCAGACAGCTCAGAGCTTCTGTGACAGCCCTGGGGAGAAGGGGGGTGCCACGCCACCTGCCCTGCTCCTGCTGCTCTCCCGCCTCTGCCTAGACTATGAGACAGCCACCATCTCCTACATCCTCACGCTCACTGATGAACAATTTCTGGTGCAGGTGAGCTGTCAACACGTGGGGGAAAGGGGACAGTGGTCCTGGGAATGCAGGAGGCTGGACAGTTCCCTCACGGCCAGACCCAGACCAGCCACCTGAGCCCACCCAGCCTCTCCCTTGCCTGGTCTGTGCCCAGCTACTGGTGGCAGTGGCTCCTGAGCTACCCTCTGTACCCACTCCCTGTCCTCTGCCTCCCTGGCTCAGGACCAGTCTCCAGTGACGCCCGTGAGCACACTGTGTGCGGAGGCCAGGGAGACAGCACGGCGGCTGCTGACCCACTATGTGAAGGTGCAGGGCCTGGTCATATCGCAGATGCTGCGCAAGAGTGTGGAGACCCGGGACTGGCTCAGTACGCTGGAGCCCCGGAACGTGCGTGCCGTCATGAAGCGGGTGGTAGAGGACACCACGGCCATCGACGTGCAGGTGCTGCCCAGGTTGGGGGTGCTGGGGGACGACCCTCTGAGGATTAAGACAACAGGGGCCAAAAAAAAAAAAAAAAAAAAAAAGACAACAGGGGCCAGTGGTGCCTGTAGCCATGGCCTTGTTCCTCCCCAGCCCTGGACTGTGGCATCATTACCCCCATTTCACCTAGGGGAAGCTGAGGTTCAGGGTCACCTAGGAAGTTGGAGCAGGGCTTGTGTTGAAGATTGGGCCTCAGATTGTGTCTTGCCTTTGCCCCACTCCACTGGTTCTATAAATAGTGACCATGTACCAACTAGATTCCCGGCCCTGTGGTCATTGTCCTGTGATTCTTGTAACAAATGAGGAGGTAGCTTAGAGCATCCTCAGCGCCTGGTGGGCTGGAGGTTCCCCATGCTCTGGCCTCCTTGCAGTATCGCCTTTAACCACCAGGTGGGGCTCCTGTACGAAGAGGGTGTTCGCAAGGCCCAGAGCAGCGACTCCAGCAAGAGGACCTTCTCCGTGTACAGCAGCTCTCGCCAGCAGGGCCGCTATGCACCCAGCTATACACCCAGGTCTGGCTGGTCAGGAGAGCCCCAGAGGGAATGGAGAAAGGAGGACAAGGGTGCAGGGTGGGCTCTGATTCCTTGTGTCCTCTCATCCAGTGCCCCGATGGACACCAACCTCTTGAGCAACATCCAGAAGCTATTCTCTGAACGTATTGATGTGTTCAGCCCTGTGGAGTTCAACAAGGTCCAAAGTCCCCAGTAACCCAGACCCGGGGAAGGTTGGCTGGAGTAGCCCCACACCAGTGCAAGGAGCCCTAGGACCCTGTCTGTGTCCAACTAGGGGTGACCCTCATACCCCAGTCTGTCTCTAGGGCTGTTTTTAGGTAGTCCAGAACCCCAACACCACCATTCCACAGCCTTGATCTTGGTGTGTGCCCAGCCTGGGTCTGGGGGCTAACCTAGTATGCCTCTTTGCCCTGGTCCTTCTCCCCACAGTAGTCCTGGGTCCTCCCCAAAGAGTCCTATTCACACCATGGTTTCTGCCCCAGCCCAGCCCAAGCTCAGGGATCTGATGTTCTCCCTCTGACTCCGTAATGCTCCGCCATCTCTGCAGGCTCCCATCTCTGCGTCTGATTGCTGGGCTCTACTTGTCCCCCAGTGATGGAGCTAACATTGTATCCCTCTCATCTTACCTGGGCTCTGGGATTTTCTGCCTCATTCTAGCTACTGGCATCTTACGTCTCCCTGGCCCTTGCTCAGAACGTGGGTGCCTCTCCCCCAACACCTGCTGTCACTGAGCTGCATCCCTGTGTTCCTGCCTGCAGGTGTCGGTGCTGACTGGTATCATCAAGATCAGCCTGAAGACGTTGCTAGAGTGTGTCCGGTTGCGCACCTTTGGGCGCTTTGGGTTGCAGCAGGTGCAAGTGGACTGCCACTTTTTGCAGCTCTACCTGTGGCGCTTTGTGGCCGATGAGGAGCTTGTGCACCTGCTGCTGGACGAAGTGGTGGCCTCAGCTGCCCTTCGTTGCCCGGACCCAGTGCCCATGGAGCCCAGTGTGGTTGAGGTCATCTGCGAGCGCGGCTAGGCCCAGCAGCTGCCGTGCACAGGCCTATGCTGGCGTCCTACCCTGCCCATGCCCTGGTCTTGGCCCTGGCGGTCATTTCCAGCTGGCAGGTGTCAGGACCCGCCTAATAAATGTGTGTGGCCTCCTCCTCCCTCTTGCTTGCTGGGCGGGACTTGCTCGGGGTGGGGTTTTGAGGCTGAGGTGCCTCCGGAGGCGCCCGCGTCGGGTCCGCCCCTGAGAGCCGATTGGCTGGTGCGCTGGGCCCAGGATGGGCCGGGGGCGGGCCCATTTAAAGCCCTCTGGACAAGAGCGGTTACTGTCCGAGCTCAGCGTCGAGACAGGTGCAGGCTCAGCGGGCCGGATCCTCCGCGTCGCCAAGCCCATCTCCTAGGGGATGGGGCGGGCCGTGTTTCCTTGACCGACTTTTGTGAGCTCCCACTCTCCAGCGGAGCAGAGACCATGGCACCTCCTCAGGGTCCCCGGGCCCCGCTGGAATTCGGGGGTCCCCTGGGTAATGGGGCAGAGAGAAGGGACTTGGGGGCAGAGGCTGAGCGAGGGAGAGCTGGCGGGGGTGAGCTACGAGCCGGGACTAGGGCAGGATTTGAAGGTGGAAGGCTTTGGGGGGATCCTGGGATTTGCAGGGGGGGGGTGTCTGGAGAGCGAGAGCTGAGAGGGGCCCATCCTGGGTGCTGCAGAGCGGGGGATTTGTGGAGTGGACTGGGAGTTGGAGGAGGAGGGTCTTCGAGGAGATCTGGGGGTGGAGGACCAAGATGGAAGTCCGGAAAGGGGACTGAGAGGCAGCGGGGAGCTTGGGGGCGGAGAGCTGAGAACCAGATACAGGGGCGGGGGCCGGGAATGCTGAGGGAGCCCAGGAGAAAACAGGGCGCCTGTGGGGGCCAGGGGGCTGGAGCTGCGAGCGGACGCCTGACGCCGTGGCCCCCTCCCCCAGGCGCTGCGGCGCTGCTGCTGTTGCTGCCTGCCACCATGTTCCACCTTCTCCTGGTGGCCCGCTCCGGCCCTGCGCGCCTGCTGGGCCCACCCCCCTACCTGCCTGGGCTGGAAGCGCTGTGGAGCCCGCAGGCGCTGCTGCTATGGCTCACCTGGCTCGGCCTGCAGGCGGCGCTCTACCTATTGCCGGCGCGCAAGGTGTGGGCTCTGCTCGCGGACGCGCAGGGGAGGCGGAGGGGACTCGGCGAGGGGGGAGATACCCCCCCAAATCCTTATCAGAGCCCCTTGTATCCGCAGGTGGCTGAAGGGCAGGAATTGAAGGACAAGAGTCGTCTGTGCTACCCCATTAACGGTGCCTGGGGGACGGGCCCTTGCACTGCAGTTGCGCGGGTGGGGGTGGAGCTCAGGTGTAGCTGGGAGGTCCGTGGAGATTAGCCCCAACCCCAAGCTCCCTCACGTGCCTCTTCCACGCTCAAGACAGACGCCGGGGGATCTCTCCACGCCCATTGTCCTCACACCCCTACCTCATTTACTGCTACTCTATGCACCAGAGCAGTGGCTAGGATGGCCTTCCGGGAGGGCCTTCACGGGGGCAGCCTAGTGCTTGGGGCGAGGTCTGTGGCCTCCGTGAGCTTTGGGGTGTGTGTGTGTGTATGTATTTGTGGGGAGGGGTGCGGGTGCACAGCCCCAGGGCTCACTGTGCGCTGTGGTTCAGGCTTCCAGGCCCTGGTGCTGACAGCCCTCTTGGTGGGGCTGGGAGCGTCAGCGGGGCTGCCCCTGGGAGCACTCCCGGAAATGCTCCTGCCCCTGGCGTTTTCGGCCACCCTCACCGCTTTCATCTTCAGCCTCTTTCTCTATATGAAGGCTCTGGTAGCCCCTGTCTCCGCCCTGGCACCTGGGGGGAACTCAGGTGAGAGGGGTAGTCCCAGGGGGTGGAGATGGAGGCAGGCAGGGGCGCCTGCCTGCACCTTCATGCCCCATTATTCTCCAGGTAATCCAATTTACGACTTTTTCCTGGGACGGGAGCTCAACCCTCGCATTTATTTCTTTGACTTCAAATATTTCTGCGAACTTCGGCCTGGCCTCATCGGCTGGGTATGCTGGGCTTGATTGAGCTGGCTTTGGGCCAGGGGGAGGGGTGGGATGGGGGACCCTTGCTTAGGCAGGGCAAGGCCAAAATTGTGCAGACATGAATCATTATCATTCATTCATTCCACAAACGTTTGCTGAGTCCCCCATGCGCCCTAGGCACTGCTCTAGGTACTGGGAGACAAAAGAGAAAAAAATTATAGGAGAAAAAAAAAAATCTCTGCCTCATAGAGCCTACATTCTAGAGAAAAGACAGACAAAAAAATAAGTATACATAGCATGCCAGGAATGACAAGTGCTATGGAGAAACAAAGCACTGTAGGACAGTACGTGCAATTTTAAATAGAGCAGTCAGGCGTAGTCTATTTCCAGGAGAGTGATCACATGCTCCTTGGTGGTCAAGGCAGTGCAGAACTTAAAATTGATCACTGGGTTAGCAACCCGTCTGTCACTGGTGGCCTCTACAGCATTCTACAGCATTCCAACTGGGTTCTTTGGTTATAATCCTCCATGCTGGACTGCAGCCAAGATCACCAAGGTCTCTCATGTCACCCTGGAAATGATCTCATCTGAGGCAGGGATGCCAAGTGCCCACCATGGATCTGGATCCTGGCCTGACCACCAGCACATCAGCCTCTGCGGCTATTTCCTCATCTGTGAAATGGGATAAAATTAAAGCTTTCACTCAGGCACAGTGGTTCACGCCTGTAATCCCAGCACTCTGGGAGGCCAACGAGGGAGGATCGCTTGAGCTCAGGAGTTCGAGACCAAGAGTGAGACCCTGTCTCTACTAAAAATACGAAAATTAGCCGGGCCTCATGGCGTGCACCTCCCAGCTACTTGGTAGGCTGAGGCATGAGGATCGCTTGAGCCCAGGAGTTTGAGGTTGCAGCGAGCTATGATGACACCACTGCAGTCTACCCAGGGTGACAGAGTGAGACTCACAATAAAAAAAAAAAAAAAGCTTTCTCCCAAGATTATTGTGAGGACTAGAAGGGAAACTTAATGACAGAATCGAGCTCAAAGCTGCTAAAACACAGGTCCTCAGTACAGGTTGGCTCCAGCTAACCACTGAGCGCTTACCATGTGCCAGGAGCGCTGTGCTTAGTGCTCCATGGCACGATGCCGTCAAGTCCTCAGATAGCTCCATGAGGCAGGTCTGTAATCACCCCCATCTTCCACATGGGGGTGGGGAAAGTGGGCTTTGGAGAGCGTGAGCAATCCGCCCGAGTGGTGAAGCTGATTCAAAACCAGGTCTGTTTGAACTCTGGAGCCCCAGTGCCCACCTGCTCCCAGGCTGCTCCCCACAAAGTGACAGCAAACAGGGTGCCAGCACCTTGGGAGGCCGCTCTCCATAGTCCCTGTGTCCCTGGGTACAGGCCTTGAATCCACTCGACAAAGGGCCGCAGTGTGACTGTGATAAGTGAGAGAAGGGGAAAGGCTACCAATGTTCTGCCCAGGTGCTGCCCCCTCTGTGGACATGACAACACTGTCCTCTTTCCCCCAGGTCATCATTAACCTGGCCCTACTGGTGCAGGAGGCGGAGCTGCGAGGGAGTCCCTCACTGGCCATGTGGCTGGTCAATGGCTTCCAGTTACTCTATGTGGGTGATGCTCTCTGGCACGAGGTGAGGCTGAACTGGGCAAGGGAGGCAGGAGAGGGTGTCTGAGGACCTGGTGGGTACTGAGCCAGAGTGTCTGGGTCCTGTCCCTGCAGGAGGCTGTCCTCACCACCATGGACATCACGCATGATGGGTTTGGCTTCATGCTGGCCTTTGGGGACCTAGCCTGGGTACCCTTCACCTACAGCCTGCAGGCCCAGTTCCTGCTGTATCACCCACAACCCCTGGGCTTGCCCATGGCCTCCGTCATCTGCCTCGTCAACGGTCAGTCAGCAAGGGGCAGCAAGTGGGGCCTATCATTTCCCCTCCCCCTGTCATTCATTCCCTGGTTATGCAGCACCCACTAGGTAGGTGCTAAGCCTCAGGCGCTTATCTAAAGCTGGGGGCAGGGTCCTGGGTGTCCAGGCAGAGTCTGGACTGTGGACAGGTTGGGTGAATGGCCAGGGTCAGGCAGAAGGCTATGAACCTCAACCCTGACCACCTGCTCATACTCTCCCCCAGCCATTGGTTACTACGTCTTCCGTGGGGCTAATTCCCAGAAAAACATTTTCCGAAGGAATCCTTCTGATCCCAGAGTGGCTGGTGAGCTGGGTCTCTAGGGTGCCATGGGTGCAGTGGGGCAGTTGGGTTCCTGGGAGTTCCCCAGCCTGCTACCTGTCTTTCCAGGCCTTGAAACCATCTCTACAGCCACAGGACGGCAGCTGCTGGTGTCTGGGTGGTGGGGTATGGTCCGACATCCCAACTACCTTGGAGATCTCATCATGGCTCTGGCCTGGTCCTTGCCCTGCGGTAAGTGGCCTGGGTGGGCATGGGCAGGGCCGTGTGAAGGGCAGGGGTAGCATGGTGACCACAGATGCCCAGTCTAGGTATGCCCTAGTGTAGTCAGGGAGCTGGGGATGGACCCAGTGTAGCTGGGACACACCTTTGTGCCAACCTAATATTGTGGGCCTCACTGCAGACCTTGAACCTTTCGCTGTTGAGCCCGGATACCCCGTGAGCCATTAGACATGGGAACCTCTGTGAATTGCGGGGTGGTCACAGAGGCTCCCTCTGTGCAGGGGTGTCCCACCTGCTGCCCTACTTCTACCTCCTCTACTTCACCGCACTGCTGGTGCACCGTGAGGCCCGGGATGAGCGGCAGTGTCTGCAGAAGTATGGCCTGGCCTGGCATGAATACTGCCGGCGTGTGCCTTACCGCATCGTGCCCTATGTCTACTGAAGCAGTTTCACTGCCCCAAGAGGGGCACGTGCCCACCTATCCACCAGCACACCCAGGACCAGGAGCCCGGACACACTGGGGACTCAAAGGCCTGCACCCTACTCAGCCTTCAGCTCCACCAGGCAGGGATGAATGGCCTCAGAGAAGAGGTGGTTTGGGGCAAGAGGCAAATGAAGTCAGTGCCCCCAAATGGAAATGCTCTTCCTCCTTTGGGTAAACATCTGAAACCCTTCGTGCATTTCTCTCCCATTCTGGGGCCAGAGTGTTTATGACTGGCTGGGTCAGCACTGGTCAGGGAGAAGCTGGGAGGCGGTTTGTGGGCCCAAGAGTCTGGGGTCAGCTGGGACAACAGCTATCACTCAGAAATGGTCACAGATAGCTTGAGCTCAGGAGTTTGAGGTTGCAGTGAGCCGTGATAATGCCACTGCATTCCAGCCTGAGCAATACAGTGAGACCCAATCTCTTAAAAAAAAATAAAGAAATGGGCACTGCCAACAGAGCAGACCAGTCACAGCTTTATTGAAGACAAGGGTCCCCAGTTTAGCCAGGGAGCTCCTCAATGAGAGTCCTTGGGGCAGGTGGCATGGGGCCTCCCCACAGCCGCTCCAGCTCCCCAGTGAGGGCTGCCACCTCCTCGGCTGCCACAGCATGGGCTCTGTGGGCCCTGGCGCAGTCTACAGCCAGGGGTGTGAGGGCTGCCTCATTTTCGTTGGTCCAGGCCAGAAGGAATTGGCACTTCTTCCGGGCTCGGTAGAGGCGATTTCGCTCTTCCCTATCCACGGCCTGTTTCTGAGCCCGGCCCAGGGTCTGCACCAGGTGCCCCAGCGCTGCCAACGTGTAGCCTTTTTGATTGGGTGGGCCTTCCCCCTGCAAGATGCGGGCAGCCTCGAGCATAGCACCGCGCATACCCAGGGGCCCAGGGGGGTGCTCGCCCGCTTCCAGCACTTGGGCTGCGGCCTCCAGGGCTTCCTCCGCACAGGCGAAGACTTGCTGGGCGCCCAGGGCTCCGGAAACGCCCAGCAGCGAGGCACAGAATTCAGACAGCAGCGCGTCGTCACCGCCATGGTAGAGGGCCAGAGTGTGCGCGTACGCGAACAGCACGTTGGGCAACTGGAAACGCACGAGTGGGGAGAGTGGGCCACGGCTCAGGCTGGCCAGCGCGGGGATGCGGGTGGGCACGGCGGGCGTGCAGGCCCCCGGGGCGTCTCCAAGAACTCGCTCGGCGGCCGCGGGCTCTGCGGCGGCATCATCCTTCACCGATTCCGGCGGGGTCCTCGCAGGGGCGGGCTCCCGTTCCCCGGCGTCACTGCCCGAGGCATCATCCACCTCCTCCAGAAGCCGCGGTCCAGTCCTGCGGCCCCACCACCACGGCCGCCACGGAGGCAACAACCGCCCGGCCTCGCCGCGGCTCAGCAGCCGCTCGAAAGCCGCCTTCTCGGCCGGTGCCAGCCGCTCCCAGAGTCCTGAGAGGCCGCCGGGGGCCGGGCCGGGGCTGAAGCCTGCCTCCGCGGGCTCGTCCTCGGTCTCGCGTTGCTGGCGCAGCCGGCGCAGGGCGCTTGCCAGGCGGCTGGGCGAGGCGCTGCGGCCGCGGAGCTCTCCCAGCACCTGGTCTCGGTAGAAGTCTTCGGCGCAGGTGCCATGCGCCCGGTAGCAGCGCAGCGAGCAGTAGGGCACGTTACAGCGAGGGCAGGTGTAACGCGCCGGCTGGGCCTCCCCTGCCGGGCAGAAACCACAGACCCCGGCCGGCTCCATGGCAACCGCGCTGCGCGCTACCTGCGATCGCACACCCCTCTAGTCCAGCTTCCGGCGCTGCTTCGGTACTTCCGCCTCTTTCAGGGGCCGACGGTGCACTCAGGTTAGGCAAAGCTTCCGAGGGTTCTCGGCCATGCGCGCCCACCCCTCATTCCCAAGTAGCGTTTGGGCAGGCGCAGAAGCCGGTCGTCACGTACAAGCCCCACCCTGCACGATGACGCAGCGAGATCAGGAAAAAAAAAAAAAGCTCCCGCGAACCCTCCGCCGGTCCCAGCTCGCCCCCTAGTGGTCGCACCAAAACGTGGCCCCAGATTGCCAGGATAAAACAACTTCCTTTTTAGCACTATGATGCGCCGGTGGCAGAAACCAGTCTAAGCATCTTCTCTGGGCCACTAATTGCGCCAGGCCTGTGGAAGATGAGGTGGAACCCTGCGTGAAGGAGCCGCTATTTCATGGGGGGCATAGACAAAGGGGCAGTTAGAGTGCAACAAAGACCAAGATGGGGGCATCTAGCCTACCCTGGGTGTGTTGGGGGCGTTTCCCCTCTTCTGCATGGAGCAATACTTAAGAAAGATCTGAGCTCCTATTTGATTTCCTCCTCCAAACTGGTCTCTTCATTAAGTATCTACCTTCTCATTAAGTATCACTACTATTCATCCAATTTATGTTTTAATTCAGCAATTCCATTTCTGGGATTCTATCCTAAGAAAATAATCCCAAGTACGAGGGGAAAAAAATCTTATCAAAAAATTGTTCATCTGTGTGTTGTTTATAGGCAGAAACTAGAGTTAGTGACCTTCCCCTGCCACCCCCACTTTCATCCAATGGTGAGGTAAGGCCTAGAACTCTGGCCCAAGCCAACATCCATAAACCCAGAACTAACTGGGAAGATGCAGACATGGCTAGGAAGAGGCAAAGAAAGTAGAATTCAAGTCCAAATTCCTGGCAAGGCAGGCTTCTGAGAAGAAAAAGTTCAAGATGTCAAGTACATCTGGGTTGAGCAGAGCAAGAAAACCAAAATGAAGCTTGACCCCTGAGATCAGAACCTTGCAGAAAACATCCCGTAATGTGGATCCTGTCATCAAACTTACTAGGTGTAGATTCCATACTAGGTGCCAAGAACACAATGAGGATCAAAAAGAGATGAGGTCCCTGTCCTAGCAGAGCTTCGTCTTGTGTACTGTAGGGGTGATGAAGCAAATTGTGCTAAGCTAGGTGCAGTCTTGATACACGGCACCCTTGGAAGTGAGCCCTGGTCCTTGGTTCCTCTCCCCTCACACGCAATTCTACACCCTGTCATTTCTGCCTCCAAAATACCATGGTATTTGTTTTGATATGGATACTACTTCCCTACCAAGATTTGGATGTACCTGAAGATTTTCTTTGCATCTCTACTACTACTGGTGGTCTAAGCTACCTGCCCGCTCACCTGGATGACACCTTAAGTGGTTTTCCTAACTTTCCTGCCAGCCCTCCAGAAAGACCTACCAGAGAAATTGAGATCACAGTCAGATCACACCAGTCTCTTGCTCAAAATCCTGTGACCCTCCACTGTACTTGGACCGAAACCCTCCATGGCTGACAAGGCCCGTGCAGGATCTGCTACCCACCCCCAGGCATCACCTCTGCCCCTGCAGTCCTGTTGGTGGAACTCTTTCCCTAGCTCATCATTTGATCAGCTCATTTCAGGTCTCTCACATCTCATCTTCAGAGGTCTTCTCTGGGGACACTCTTCAGTGTGTCTGTCTACACCCCACCTGCACGTTCATTACAGCACCTTTTCTTTCTTTGAGGCCCTAACACTTGTAACTGTTTCCTCACTTTCCACCACAAAAATCTGAACTACTAGAAGGCAGAAGCCATGCCCTTTTTTTTTTTTTAAACACAAGAGTTAAAAATAGCCATTATTTGCACACTTACTATGAGGCAGTGCTGATCTAAGCATTTTATATCCTTTGCTATAGGGAACCTTGAATTGGCCCCCGAAGAACTCCACTTTTGTGAACACCAAAATGAACATCAACTATCCAATCACAGGTGTGATTACATAAGTAAGGCCAGCCAGGCAATCGCAAAGGTACAAACATGGTCACGGTCACTATGGTGCCAATGCAAAGGCAAAATCGATTTCTAAAGCTGAGGCAGGCCAGGTTCCTGCCCTGGACTCTACCAAGGTCACAGCTGGTCCCAAATTCAGGAAAAGGCCAAATTTATCTTCTACCCAAACCCTTTCCCTCTCTCCTTTCTATTGCTGTCTCCATAACAAACCTCCCATCACAATGATTCCTACTACCTTCTGTTTAGTAGATGAAAAAGAAGGACTTGGGGGTAATTATCAGGAATTTCCCCAACTCTGCATTTGAAGGGCTGGCATCTGGGATTATTGCTTCTTCACAGAAAGCCTTCTCTTGTAGTTTACCACTTTACCCCAGACAAAGGGCCTCGGCCTTATCTGTCTCACCATTCTTCCAGGGGACACATGAACAGCCCTAGAAGCCATGCCTCTCCGTGCAGCCCTGCAAATGAAGATGAAACAGTGAAATGACTGGGCTAAGTGGCTTTTTATTAGAGAAAGCCAGGATTACAACGAACTTAAGAGTTGGCATTGGGGCCCTTCTTCTTGCCGAAGGTGGGCACAACATTGACAAAGCGCCGATTGTACTGCATCCGCCGCTTGGCCCGGCCTGTCTTCTTCTTCTTCTTCTCCTGTTTGGCCACCTGGAAAAAAGGAGGGCTAATCAGACTCTGGTTGACCTCTTCCATGCCTAGCATCCCTTCCCTCGGGTTTATCTCCAGGGACGGAAAAGGCAGATTGGGCAAAAGTCCGGGGTCTCCACTTAGCTGTGATAGGAAAAAAACAAAGTCCAAACAACACACGAATACTCTCACTCACCTTAGGAGTCTGACCTCTCACTTTCCCAGCACGTGCCAGGGAACCATGGACTTTACCTGTGGTGGGAAAGGAGAACAGCAGCAGGTAAGAGAGCAAGAAGGCACCACCCAACGGAATCCCTCCTCCTTCAACTCAAGCCTTTAAAGACAAGCTGGGCCCAACAGGTAGTGAGGCCAAAGTCGCAGAAATTGGCCTCTGACCAAGTTTCACTTCAGGATTTTCCAGACTTTAAAGAAGAATTGAAGGCCGGGCGCGGTGGCTCACGCCTGTAATCCTAGCACTCTGGGAGGCCGAGGCGGGCGGATTGTTTGAGCTCAGGAGTTCAAAACCAGCCTGAGCAAGAGCGAGACCCCGTCTCTACTAAAAATAGAAAGAAATTAGCTGGACAATTAAAAAAATATATATATATATATAAAATTAGCCAGGCATGGTGGCACATGCCTGTAGTCCCAGCTTCTTGGGAGGCTGGGGCAGAAGGATGGCTTGAGTCCAGGACTTTGAGGTTGCTGTGAGCTAGGCTGACGCCACGGCACTCTAGCCCGGGTAACAGAGTGAGACTCTGTCTCAAAAAAAAAAAGAAAAAGAATTGAACACCACCTTAGGAATCCAGTCTGACCTCCTGATTTTTTAGTGAGACAAATGAGAGCCACATAAGGATCTGGTAAGTGGCTGAAATATAAATGTAACCGTCTGGATCAGTCTCCCATGGACCTCTTAAGAGTTCCTTCAGAGGCCGGTAAACATGAAGAATGACCCTGAATTGAGGACACTGGAAATCACTAACTGTATTGCCACAGAAATGACACTAAGCTGCCAGGACCACGCACTCCACATCCATTAGGAGCTTACAGACAGTTCAAACAACATTCCTCCCCCACTTACCTCCAAGCATGCGGCCGGCTACTTCCAGAGTTGTCAGGGCCTCCACCCCACACTGGCCCAGGGTAGCCTCATCCTCCAGGGGCGTGCCTGCCAGGAGCACGACCTGATCTTCCGGGGCGATGCCCTCTAGTGAGGCTACATGAGCCTACAAGGAAAAATAAGATTCAGAAGCGTTCCCGAGCGGCTCGAGGATGAAAAGCAAAAGAGGTGGAGTCCAAGGAGCACCAAGTAACCTTACCTTGATCTGGGCGACCGTCTCCTGGCCGGTCACCTCGAGGGTGTGTAGCTCCTGGGCGCGGACAAAGAGCTGCATGTTGGCAACTTAAGAAACAAAGGCGGCTTGTAAGAGAAGAGAAGAAATGCTCTGTTAAAAAGAGGGTCAGGGAATGGAAAGCAGCCCAGAGGGATCGCGCCGGGATGTTGCGATGGCTCACGTGTGGAAGGCCGGGTCTGCCAAGGAGCTCGGATCGTGACTGGACCAGGGCCACAGAGCAACCCCCGTCCGTCGATTTTCCCCCGCGCCCTCTGACCTCGCGGGCAAGCTGCAACTAAGCCCTCCGAATTTAGCCCAAGCCTTACCTGAAGCACAGCCCCCGCGGCCGCTACCACGAAGATGGAGTCGAGAAAGAGGAAGGAGCGAGAAAGCGCACGTCCTCACCGCCGGCTGCGTGCTACGTCACTACTGAGCGACCGCGAGGGCTTCTAATTTTTGTGTCGCCCAAGGCGGTCCTAGCTCCGCCTCCTGGCGCTCTGCGCAGGCGTTCTTCCGTCCCAGGCAGCGCACCCAAGCGGGGGGAGCGGGAAGCCAGGCCGGTTGCGCGCGCAGTAGGCTAGCGTAGGCGGGGCATTCCAAGATGGCAGCTACCATGTTGCGGGTTACCCTACGCAGCTGGCTACCCGGCGTCCAGCGGGGTTGCGGGCTACGGCTGCTGGTGAGAGTTCTGAGCTTGGATCGGAGGGCAGCGGGCTGGGTGTGAGGCTCACTGTTATTCATTGTAACTCTGAAAATCGCATCCCTAGTTGGGGCCTTAGTTTTCCCTTCTAATCGGGGTCACTCGTCTCGAGTGTAGATACAAGACTGAGAGAGAAAGTGGCAGAGACTGGAGTGCGCTTTGGGAGCAGTGTGGTGGTTGGAATTTGGCTGCAGGACAGCCCAGGTTAGTCAGGATTCAGAGGAGCTGCACATCGACTCTCGCTGCCTAATTTTTCCAAGGGGAAACTGTTCCACAGGTTAGGGGCCCGTCCCAGATCATTGGTGACACGTTTGGGAAGCAGAGCTCCTGATATGCAAGCCACTTCATTCTGTTTCCCTGCTCTCCTTGTAACCCTGACCCTATCAGAACTCCGGAGTGCCTGTTGGGAGAAGTGTCCAAAAAGGATCTTTAGGATGGAGAATGGGAGGACAGACTCGAGTGTGACCTTGAGTAGTTTATAATTTTATTCTCTTTTCTTTTCTTCCTTTCTTTGTTTTTCTCTTTCTTTTTCTTTCTTTCCCTTCTTTCCCTTTTCTCCCCTCCCCTCCCCTTTCTTGAGACAGAGTCTAGTTCTGTCGCCCCTGCTACAGTGCAGTGGCATCATGATAGCTCACTGCAACCTCGAACTCCTGGGCTCAAGCGATTTACTCCTGCCTCAGCCTCTCGAGTAGCTGGGACTTACAGGCGTGTGCCACCACACTCAGCTGTATAATTATTTCTTAATGTCAACCTTTTTCGGGTGTAATAAAATACCTAATCTGTCACATTATGAGAATTAAGTGAAAACAATGCCCATAAAGCACTTAGTACAGTGCCTGGCAGTGTCTACATGAGGCTAAAACCTTCTAGATAAGGGGAGGGGTGCTATCATGTGAGTGTGAGTGGGGAATTATCATGTTTGCTTCAAGTGCCTAATCCAGAAGTAGAATGTTTCAACAGGATGTTCAGAGGGAACTTAAATATGGACAAATGCCATATTGGTTGTTCTTATGGTTGATCAGCTTTTTGGAAATATACTCATACTTGTCATTTGAGTCCTACAGAAATCCTAAGAGAGGCAGGCTGTTCTGTGTACCTGAGCTTCTCTTCAAGTCCCACCTGCACTCTGCACTCTGCACCCTGGAAAACTGAAGTCTAGTGCTTTCCTATGTCAAGCTAAATAACAGGCACTGACTCTTCAAAAGAAAATGATATTTATTTGGTAATGGGCATAAGCTAAGTGTATATTCAGGGAGGTAAAGGAAGACAAAAGCTTTTAAAGGAAACATGAGGATTACATAATTGTTCTGAGATAATTAGTCTTGACTACAAGGATCAATAACAAGGGTGGCACCAGTCCAAGGTTGGACAGGCAGTTGCTGGGCAGATATCCTCAAAGAAGTGTTTTTTTGTGTGCGGTCGCTGTGACCTTTGTGCAAGGTTGTGGTTTTTGCAGTCTTTTGTGACAGTTCTCATTATCAGGCATTTGTGTGTGAGAACCCTCTCTTCATGGCCTTCCCCGGCTCTATTTGTCAATATTTTAACCCAAGTGACTCCATTTTAATTCTGACAACTTTCACACCTACCCCCAGCCTTTTATTTACACCATTTTCTCTACCTGTAATGTTTCCTTTCTCTTCTTTTTTTTTTTTTTTTTTTTTTGAGACAGAGTCTCACTCTGTTGCCCTGGCTAGAGTGAGTGCCGTGGCGTCATCCTAGCTCACAGCAACCTCAAACTCCTGGGCTCAAGCGATCCTCCTGCCTCAGCCTCCCGAGTAGCTGGGACAACAGGCATGCACCACCATGCCCGGCTAATTTTTTCTATATATTTTTAGTTGCCCAGATAATTTCTATTTTTTTTTTTTTAGTAGAGACGGGGTCTCGCTCTTGCTCAGGCTGGTCTGGAACTCCTGAGCTCAAACAATCCGCCCGCCTCGGCCTCCCAGAGTGCTAGGATTACCGGCGGGAGCCACCGCGCCCGGCCTCCTTTCTCTTCTTACTGAAGTTCTGCCTATCCTGTGTTGGGTGGGGTGTTGGAGACAAGGGTTTTTTTGTTTGTTTTGCCTCAGAGCCAGGCCCAGGGGCCTCCGGATTACCCCAGCTTTGTGGAGTCCGTGGATGAATACCAGTTTGTGGAGCGCCTGTTACCCCCCACCAGCATCCCAGAACCCCCAAAGCATGAACATTATCCCACCCCCAGTGGCTGGCAGCCTCCCAGAGGTGAGCTGGGTGATGGGGATGATCTAAAGGCTGCAGGGAAGCATTCTCCCCCACAGTGGTCAGCCTGCCCTAGCTGAGGTTCTGGATTCCCCAGTGGGTCAGGACTCCTGTTGAGATACAGCCAAGGAAGGGCCCAGGGAGTAGAGCCCTCTGATTCACTGGTACCCATCCATCCACACTATTGGGATGGGGTCTTTCCATACGGGGAAAAGTAAAGCACAGAGAGAAAACCCAAGAGCTCAGATCTCCTTTCTACCCCTAGCAGACTATGTTCCATAATTGAGAACACAGCTTGGGAGTCAGGGACTTCTGGGTTTGAATTGGGCTCTGCTATTGACTGTTGATATGATTTTTAGTTAATCACTTAGCTTCTCCCAACCTCGGTTTCAGCAAAATGAAGGTAATCTGTTCAGCACATAAAGCCCTTAGTGTAGAGCCCAACATATGGTAGGTGTTCAGTGCTTGTAAATCTCAACCCCTTTGTTCCAGAGATTGATTTCAGCCTCCCTGACCCAGTGGAGAAGGGCAAGGATTGGCCCCATAAGGGGACCCTTGAGGTACCAGGGCAAATAATTTGGTCCTGACTCTAAACCAAGGGGAAGAGATCCTCTGACCTGAAGTCTAAAGGTGGCTTCGTCCAGTTGGGTGCCCTGACCCTCTGCAGACTCTGTGAGGGGAAGGGCTTTGGCTGAGGTGGGGTGAGGCCTAGGAAGAGTTGGCTCATCACTCTCCCTCGTCACAGACCCACCACCCAACCTGCCCTACTTTGTGCGGCGCTCTCGGATGCATAACATCCCTGTCTACAAGGACATTACACATGGCAACCGCCTGATGACTGTGATCCGGAAGGTGGAGGGGGACATCTGGGTAAGTGGGTGGGTGGGTTGGGGTCTGGTCCTGACCCTGACTCTAGAGGGGAGGGACTCTTGGCCAGGCCTGATTTGTCATCTTCCTCCAGGCCCTGCAGAAAGATGTAGAAGAGTTTCTGAGCCCACTGCTGGGGAAGACACCCATCACGCAGGTCAATGAGGTGACAGGTACCCTGCGGATTAAGGGCTACTTTGACCAGCAGCTCAAAGCCTGGCTCCTGGAGAAGGGCTTCTGAGGCCCAGCTGAGCAGCCTGCGTGATAGCGTCACAACAGACTATACTCCAGGGGACCTCAAGAGGAGGGATGTGGGTGTTGGAGCCCCTGGGACAGGGATACAGAGAGGGCTAAGGGCTTGGGCAGTGCAGTGTGTCAGGCCTTTCTTGTATAAAGGATAAATGGGACTGTACGCTGGGGGAGAGCTACCTAACACTGGAGACCAACCAGGAACACCCAAGCTAGTGGGGAATGTTGGCTGCTGTCCTCCCACACTTTGGTTTCCTGCATTGGGGTTCCTTGGGCTCAGCTATTCAGATTCAAGGGGTTATTACCTGGTGGAAACAGCCCAACCTAATTTAGGGGAGGGTAGCACAGGGCAGACCCACTGGGCATGTTCCTTCCTTCGCCCTCTAGGGCTCACTGCCGCAAACATCCCTGAGCCCTTGCTCTAGGCCAGACTTGGTATACGCTATGGAGATCACAGATTTCTCAGGAGTAGGTCCTGGAGGCCTTAAGTTCCAAGTGCAGTGCTGAGCACAGGGGCACAGAGTGCCTGTGTCAGCTCCTGGGCTCTTTCTATCTGGTTGAGAGAGGTGGGAGGCCCTTTCTGGGTCCCTCTTTCATTCCAGACCACACTTGGGTTTGACAGCATTTCCAGCTCCTGGATGTTAAGTGATTAGCTCTGGCTGGTCCAACCACCAGGGAGTGCCTGGGACCTCCTTGCAGCCTAGCACAGGGCCATCCCCAGCCCACTAACCCGGAATCAAGGGTAGCCTTTTGTCCTGCCATCCCATCCCACCCAAGTAGCCTTCACACATGCCCCATCCTTGGAGTCACAGGCTAAAGGCCTGAGGTCCCACCCCATGGCAGCATCAAACTGACTAAGACAGCTTTCAGATCCTGGCTCTCCTATTTGGTCTCTTACTTAAGGCGCTGTATTGAACTTCTCTGGGGCTCAGTTTTTCCATATGTAAAATGGGCACATCTTCCTCATCGGTTCATTGTCAACAGTGTCCCAAGGGTAGTGCTGGCTTACGTGAAACCCTCACCCCTGGAGATTCCAGGCTACTCTCAAGTCTACAGCCTCAGCAAGGAAATGGAGCCCGACACACTGATGCTATGATATAAGCCCCACCAATCGTTAATGCAAGTTTTTATTTGGCCGTATATACAATTTAAGCTATTAAAATTTGTACAATATTTACAAATTAAATAATCATCTGAAACTGTCTCCAGCAACTCTAGTAACACAAAACCGAGGGGGAAAAGACCGGGGCAGGCAGGCCTTGGCGCCTGTGGTCCCTCCCTGGCCCCACAGCCTTTTCTAAACTGGAAAGACCAGGAGCCTGGCACTCCGGCTTCTCTTCCTGGAGTTTTAGCATTCAAATTCAAAAGACAAAATTTAAGCCAAAAGACACACTAGCAAGGAATTCCAATTCTAAACTCAAGAAAAGTTCTGCAAGTTGAGAAGTGGCCTTCCTTGGATTCTGGGGTCCGCAGTGGTTAAGGAGCAGGCACACTAGCCTTCAGCCTGGAGCGCGGCTGGGCAGTGGCTGCTGGGTGAGATGGGTCAGTCTCACCTGAGAAGCTGCAGGGGAAAGGGGCCTGGGGGGAGGGGAGGGGCAGGGTCCCTCAGTGCTGCCCGCCTGCCCCCCTACCCCCAGGCACTCCTTTCCCTGAGTTGTGTGGTTGCCAGTAAGACGTGGAAATGCCACAGGGCATAGGGGGCACAGCCACCACCACAAAGGGCTTCTGGGGAGATTAGGGTAAGAAAAGGAAATCGGTACCAGTCTTGGTGGGTGGGCCAGGGAGCAAGTTCCTGGCCTGCCTCCAGCCCCTCTGAGCCCACACCTGGGAACGGGAGCTAATACTGTTCGGCGCTGCAGCGTGACTCCGCACACACAAGCAGGGCTAGGAGGGGCTGCTCCTTCTCGCAGAAAGCAGTGGGGAAAGAGGGCTTCCCAGAGGCTGAACTTTCTGCCTTCATGGCCCCAGCTGGGCCCCAGCAGGACACAGGGCTGAGGAGTTAGGAAGGCTGGAACTGCCCCCCCGCCCAAAAGCCCCACAGCTGCCAGGGATTCTGAGGGCTGGAGTCAACTGGGAATTCAGGCCTCTCTGCACTTGGCCTAGGAGATGCCGCCTTCTCTTCCTCAGAGCTGGGGGTTACTACTCCCTGGTGCACATAGAGGGAGCTGGCACTTGGTGGCAGGACATGTTCCAGCCAGGGCTGCTCAGGAGAGCAAGGGCAGGGGCCAGGACTGGGGCAGTGTCAGTGGGCAACAGGGGACTCCAATTTCTGCAGGCGGCGGCGACGCAGCTCTGCAGCATCGGGCTCTCCATCCTCAGGCAGCTCCTCGGTGCCCACTGACTCAGGAGCTGGGGACACAGAGGTCAGAAGTGGAATTCAGGGAAGTCCCCTGCCCCGCCCCTCCCCCGGGGGGCTGATCACACCTACCTGGAGGCTTTTCAGTTTCAGGGGCTGGTGGGGAGGCTCCTGGGGATGGGGTGGTGGCCTCAGAGGTGGGGATGCTGGTGGAGGAGGCAGCAGTGGCAACTGGGGGGGCAGTCTCTTCAGTGGGGTTAACTGAAGTGGCAGTCTGGGGGGGCCTGGGAAGAGAAGGGAGGAGAGGTGGGCCTGGCTTTGGCATCCTGGCTTGGGCAGCTTCTCCTGCCCTTGGTGAGTCTTGCAGGACAGAGTCTAGACTGATGAGCCCCTGCTGCCCCAGTGACCAGCAGACACAAGTGAACACGTGTTGAATGAACCCTCAAGGGCCAAGTGGTTCTGTCCCCTAGATTGTGAACCACTTGTAGGCATGGGACTGTTGACCTGTTCACTTTTACCCTGGAGTGTCAGGCACCTTATAGAGGACCCACTAAATAAGTCCCAGAGCACTCAAACCTTGGACTCCAGTTCCTCTCCAAGCCTGTGCTGTCATTACTAGGTGCCAGGCACTGGGCACTTGTCAATTAAGAAGAGCACTTAAGGGGAAGCTTTGGAGTGGCGGTTATGAGCCGAAACCTGTTGGGTACAGTGTACACTGTTCAGGTGATAGGTACATTAAAAGCTTAGACTTCTCCACTATGCAATTCAGCTATGTAACAAAAACCACTTGTACCCCCTAAATCAACTTAAATAAAAAAATGAAAAAAAAAAACAGCCCTTACAACCCCTCTATTCTGATGAAGTAATGGAGGTCACAAAGCAAGTGAGTGATGAAACCAGCACCTGGACTTGGGCCAGGATGGCTCCAAGTGACTTCCTATTATTTGCTCCCTCAGTTCACGGGCAGCAATTCTCACAGTGTCACCATACCTGAGGGGTGTCATGTGTTGAACTAATAAAGCACTGCGGATTCTGAATAATTTGCCTTTGGAAAAATACAGAGGCACAAGATTCAAGGTCAGCTCTCTAATTAACATCACTCCTACTTAGATCCAGACATGCTTTGTGGAGTGGGAGGATAAAAAGGCACCAGGAGTCACTAAGAACTCCCTGAAACCCTGGGTGGGCCTAAAGACAGGTGGCTGAATCAGCAGGTGTCACAGGGTGGCAGGAGAGCCAAAGGCCGAGAACCACTGCTGGGGACCTCTTGGCAGCTCCGCTCCCCCACAAACCCATCCGATGTCCCCCACACAGACGCACCCCAAGGAGGCCAGCACAGTGAGGTACTGGTTGATCTGCAGCATGGCGGCGTCCAACAGAGTGTGGATGTTGCGCAGGCTCTGCAGCCGGGCCTCCAGGTGCTGCCGCTCGTGGCCCTCCAGAGCTCGCAGCTCCTCCGGGGTCAGTCCGGCAAAGCCCGCGGGGGGCACAGGCATTGGGGGGAAGGCTGGAGAGAGGTAGAGGCTCAGTCTGGGCTGCCTGGGCTGACAACACCCCAGCCTCCAGAACAACCTGGGGAGTAGCCCAGCTTACCAAAGGGTGGAGGCAGGGGCATACCCATCCAGGGAGGCGGGAAGGGGAAGCCCGGGGCAGGGCCGGCCTCTGGCACAGAGCCAGAGCCAGGTGCTGGGGCAGAGGCAGCACTGGTGCCAGCAGCTGTGGTTGTGGCTGCTCCACTGGGCCGAGAAAGGGCTGCTGAAGCAAGAACAAGCAGTGACTGTTGCTGGGCCTCTCAATCCATCCCTGCCACCCCCTGGCTGTCACAACACCCAAAAGGCTCACCTGCACTAGTGGATGGAGCGGCCGCAGCCTCTCCTGAGCTGGGGGGAGGTGGGACAGGTGGAAAGGGGCCCATGGGAGGCCACAGCGGGAACATGCCTGGAGGAAAAGGAGGCAGGAGGCCCTGGGGGACTGCAGAGAAAGGACAGAGTGGTGAGAAAAGGGCCGAGCTGAGATAGACCCAACTCCCAGGCAGCAGGCTTGGCTACTCAGAGCTCTGTCCTCTTCCCGTGGGCCCCTGCACTTAGCACTTGTCGTGACAGCAAGCATCTATTTCTTATCTTTTCACCCCACTCCAGCTCTGACTGTGGGATGCTGGAGGACAGGGACTCTGATTCCCCAGCATCTCCCATACCCAGACCAGGGCAAGTACCCAATGGTGTACTGAATGGATAAATGACGGGACACTCACAGTTAGGGGGCTGGGGCAGAATTGGTGGGGGGTGGGGGGCAGGGGGTGGCCCCTGATCCGCAGGCTCTGGGGGCGGTGGTGACTGGGCTGGTAGCGATGCCCGCAGGACATCCATACGGCAGGTAGGGCAGGTCTGCTGCCGCTGGAACCAGGAGCGCAGGCAGCTGGGGGTCAAGACCAGGCAGTGGTCAGTAGGTCCCTAGGAGCCTGCCTGCGGGGCCTGTGCCCTGATGTGCAGGCTCCCTGGGGCTTCTCCCACCTGGTATGGAAAATGTGGTTGCAGGGCAGTCTCTTGGCACCAGTCACCATCTCTTCTCGGCAGATGATGCAGACGTTGTCCATTGCCTGGAGTTCCTCTGGGGTAGCATCTGGATACCTGGTGAGGATGCAGGGATGTGTCAGATCCAGAGCTGGAAGCAGGGGGACCTGGGGCAGAGCTTGGGAGAGCAGCCAAGAGAAGCCTACTTACAGTGTGTTCATGTTGCGGATGGCTCGGCGAGACATGATGGCATCTGTCACAGCTTTCTTGAACTGTCTGAAAGGACAGTCAGTGAAAACAGGAAGAGGGAGGGGAGGGGCAGGGTCAGGTCAGGAGGGTGGAGGGACAGGGCTGAGCTCACCTCATGGCCAGGTACATGGGCCGGATGGCAAAGAGTGGGAAGGTGTGGACCTTGATCATGATGGTCATGAAGGCCATGTACAGCAGAACCTTGATGAAGCCTAGGGGAGGGATGCACAGGGCAGCGGGTCACCGGGTCTGGCAGGCAGACTGGGGGACGCTGGTCCAGGTCAGAAGAGGCTCAGGCTCCTCTCACCTGTAAACAGCTCCGTGTAGAGCATGTACACAGCCTTGTTGTCCCAGGGGTTCTCGCTCTGGAGGTCCACGGAGTGCAGCACATACTTGATGAAGATGGTAAGCACCATTGTCATCAGGATGGCGTACTGAAGGAAGAGGGAGATGCGGGGACATAAACACACAGTTCCCCTTGCTGCAGCCACACTCTGCTCCACCCGGGCCTGTGTACAGCAGGGTGCAGTGGTACAAGCACAGGCTCTGGACACAGCCAGGGTCCTCCTAGCTCCCGCACTCACTGTGACTTTATCGGCAACTCACTGAATCTCAGTATGCACGTCTGTACATGACAGAATTAATTGATCCTTTATAGCAGTGTTATCTTGCTGATTAAGAGATGTGGGTCAGGAGCTCAACACAGGGCCTGGCATATAGTAAGCACTCAACAAATATGAGCTATTGGCCAGACACGGTGGCTCATGCCTGTAATCCTAGCACTCTGAGAGGCTGAGGTGGGAGGATTACTTGAGCTGAGGAGTTCGAGACTAACCTGAGCAACAGCAAGACCCTGTCTCTAGCAAAAATAGAAAAATTAGCCAAGCGTGGTGGCGCATGCCTGTAGTTCCAGCTACTTGGCGGGGCTGAGGCAGGAGGATCGCTTGAGCCCAGGAATTTGAGGTTACAGTGAGCTATGATGAGGCCACTGCTCTCTAGCCTGGGAAGACAGAGCAAGACCCTGTCTCAAAAACAAAAACAAAAACAAACAAAAAAACCCAGCTGTTGTCACTGAACACATTCTTCCTCTACCAGCCACTCGCCTCCCCAGTTTTCCATCAAGCTAATTCCCTGCTGTCCATCAATAGCCAGCTCTGGCATCAGCCTCCAGGAAGCCTTCCCTGAGCCCCAAGGTGGGGCTCCTCCTCCCTTCCAGCCTGTTTTTGTAATCTTCCCTGATCGCCTAGGGGTGGATGTGCGAGGGCAGGGGCCAGATCTGACTGATCGATGCTCTTTGGTGGCAGCATGGGCTGGCCACGTAGCAGGTGCTCAGACACATGCAGTGCCACCTCAGGCTTGTACCCCCAACCTCCCAAGCCAGTTTTACCTCAAAGCCAAACACCAGCTGCACAGAAGCCCCACGAGTCAGGATGCTGTGATAGGCATGGCTGACGAACAGGAAGTCCAGGATACCCAGGAGGAACATAAGGGCTGTGGGGACCCCCCACATGGGGGTAGGTGGGGTCAGCCCAGAACCTGACAGCCATTTCCTACACTAGGGACAGCCCCACCCCCAAGCCCACCATGGCCCCAGCCATCTAGTCACGTGGGCACACTCCACTAAACCCGGCCCTCTGGGAACTCCCATTTTGCCTGGGGGGTGGTCACTGGGGCTGCCCAAGCTCCAGGTGAGGAGCAAAGAGCTATGGGCCCAGGCAGCTGAGAAGCCCCGGGGTGGAACGGGACAGAGGCGATGCAAATTAACTTCCTAAATTATCTTTCCTGTACAGCTGTGGGCTGAGGGGGCAGCCTGTGCTCTGGGGCGTGGGTCCATGCCTAGTGACTGTTCATGGTCCAGTCCTCCATGGTGCCTCTCCTCCCTTCGGCTCCCTCCCCCCATGAGTCTCACTCACAGACAATGCGGCAGTGAAAGAGCCAGGAGATGTTGGGGCTGCGTTCCATCTGAGGCAGAGCAGAGAGGGGGCCTGTCAGGAAGGCTGGGGCTCACCCTACAACCCCAACCCAGACTGCAAGGCCCCACAAGCCTGCTCCAGGGAACCCCCTGACCCGACTCACAAAGTCCACACGGTCCTCCGCCAGCCAGTGGAAACATTTGAGGAAGAGAAGGAGAGTGAAGAGCGCAACAAAGCGGGGGCTAAAGTCGTCCCGGAAAACGGTGAAGGCCAGACAAGTTTCAGTGACGGCGTACCAGGAACGTTCCAGGAGGTGCTGGGGGTCAGGCAGGAAAGAATATGGAACCAAGACATGATGCTTGCCCCGTGCCCTGCCCCTCACCTTTGGGGCGGCCAACCTCTTACCTCCATCTCTGCTGCCCTCAGCTGCCCAAAGAACACCTTGCCCATCACCTTGCCCAGGAGGAAGACAAGGACAAAGGCCTGGATGTACAGAACCTAGGAGTAGGGAGAGGCTATGGTTTGAAGTCACTTTCTGCTTTCCTCTGCCTGGGGCTCATCATTGAGGAACCTCCCATGCCCATCACAGTTTATTTAAAGTTAGGCAGCTGGTGTCTACTTCTCTTCTCCCCTCCCTACCTGACCTGTAGCCCCGCCCCTGTCCCAGGCAGACTCCTCCTTTCCTCTCAGGGAGTTCCTCCCTCCCTGAGCCCTGAACTCACAGCCATGCTAGGGCTGGACTTGGTCAAGTACACCACAGTGGGGTAGAACTGGTGTTTGAGGTAGTAGGCGTGAGCCACCACGGCCCCCGTCAGCGCCAGGCTGGCCGCCATCATCACCGCGGTGCGGAACATTGCCCTGGCCCGGAGACCTGCATGGGGAAAGAAAACAAAAGAACTTATGTGATGCTCATGCTGTGCAAACCCAGCACAGTGCCTGGCACCGCGTCAATATATAGGAGAAGGGGGAAAATCACATTTCACCCTCACAATCATCAAATCAAGAATAGTACGTGCTCCCTCATTTTACAAATAAAACTGAGACTCAAAGGGGTTAAGTGATCACACTGACGCAAGGCCTGGAACCTGGGTTAGTCTTGTTTCGAATCTAGGGCTCTTTCCACGCTGCCTGCCAAACCGCCGCCTCTAGGGAGGCAATGAGGAAAGGCAGCAACGTCGGAGGAGGGAGGAACTGCCACCACTGACCCTCGAGTGAAGGTGCTGGGATGGGAGGCTAAAGCAGAAATCGGCTCCAGGGGCGGGAACTCGGCCTGGGAAGGGAGAAACTAAGGCGCAGGGGCCGCAGCCTGGGCAGGCTACAGCGCCGGTGACAGCTATGCCAGGGTGGGCAGCACGGACGCGCGCCCCACGGGAACGAGCTAGGTACGTCAGCCTGGAACCCTGGCGCCCACCAACCCCCAGGGCAGTGTCAAGTCAAGGCCCTGGAGAAACGGCCGACCGGAGGGTGCAGTGACGGGGCAGAGTGGAACCCGGGCTGCTCACACGGCCGCGCACCTGTGAGCACCAGGAGTTGCGAGCGTCGCAGGCGGGGCCCAGCCTTTGGGAGAGCGGCCGCCCGGGCGCTCCAAGTCTACCGCCAGCTGACAGGCCGAAAGCGGGCGTCGGGGCTGAGGAGGCGCGCCAATCCCGGAGACCTCCAGGGGAAAGTCCAGATCCCGACCCCAACCACAACCCGGGCTAGACTTCGTCACACTCACCAGGAGCCCAGCGCCGCGAGCCCGCTCAAACCCCGCGACTGCAGCGGCCGCTCGGGTTAACAGCACTCCCCACCCCCTGCGAACCGGAACTTCAGGGGTAAGACACCTCACTTCCGGCGGCGCGGGGCGCGGCATGGGTCGTACCAAAGGCATCCTCCCCGCGCAGCTCGCAGCGTCCCCTGCGGTGCCGGAAGCGGCCGTGTCTGTGGCGAATCTGTGCTTAGTGCCCATGGGGACTGGCTGAGCAAGAGACGCGAGAGGTGGTCGGACCAGAGTAAGGGGACGGGGGGAGTCGAGTCCCCCTGTTTATTAATCACAGATGGTATGGCCTGGACCGCTGGGTGGCCTCAACCTACTCGTGGGGGATTCCGGTCGCAAAGCGGCTGGAAGGTGGAGCGTGAGCGCGCCGTACCACTTAGAGGGGGAATGTGCAAGGGACAGACTTTACAGGCAAGGGGAATAAAATGTTTTAGAGCCTAATTCCAGGGAGAGTCACAACAGTTTCTCTGGACAAGGTGTTCTCTGGGAGAACTGCACACAGAAAACAAAAATTTGTCTTTTCCATGATCCCTGCCCGTGTTGAGTGGGAGTGAATTGGGTCCCGTGTCTGTCACTGATTGGTTGCGATAAAGTTACGCGGACCAATGAGGAAAAGAAAGGAAATTTGCTGGCCTATAGACAGAGAAGAGCAGGTGAGTGGTTGCTAGGGGCGGAAGGCTGCGTTGCCTAGGACTGGGTCCTACCCCGGCTGGCTGATAGTAGCGAAGTGCAGTCCGTGGGCAGGTGATCCTTATCCGGCCTCGGGGAACATTTGCTGCGCCGCGAAAGGGAAGGGCAGCCAGGTGTGCCCAGCACCAAGGAGAAGACAGACCTTTAATTTTTGCTCATCTTGGGCGAGGGCGTTGTGTGCAAAGGAATTGACTTAAGCGCCACATGCCCGCACCCCTCTCCGTGGCTACAACTTTGCTGGCGTTGTATTGTTTAGCCCTTGGGCCATAGCCAAGACCCCCATGGTCCTGAGCTGTCCCGTAATTCAGTTTGTGTCTGGGTCGTAGCCATCTCAGTCCGCTTATTGAGAGAATGGTGCTAATGCATCCACTTTGTGCCTTGCGTTTTCCGCCGTCATCTCATGTAACCATCGGTCACCAACGTTTGTGAGCTAGGTGGTGCTGTCCCCATTTTAAACGTGGAATCTCTGAGGTTCAGAGGCTTAACCAGACCTCTGCTAGGATTGGCGCCGGGTCTGCCTCTAAATCCCCGGGCTATTGTTCTCAGCCACCTTCCCCACCACCTGTTGACCTGGCAAGTTCAGCTTGTAACGAGTTACTGAGTTGCCTTCCACTCCCATAAGGCCATCTATGACTTTCTAGTGACTACATTTAACGATCAGCTTTCAGTCCTTGCCTGCCTCAACCTCTCTCCCCTTCTTGAAAGTCTCCTCCCTAAGCGTCTGTGACCCACACGACCCTACTTTTCTCTTTTCTCTCTGGTTATGCATCCGCCCCCTTCCTCTGCCCATCCCTTTATTTAAATGTTGGTGTCCACGTTGGCCCCTTCTCTTTACCTTTCCTGCATGATTTCCTCTGCTCCTGTGGATTCAAACCCCCACCCAGAGCCTGATGACTCCCAGCTGGGTCTCTCCTGCTTTTAAAACAGTTCAGTGCGCCTAGACACCATCCACACCCCAGCTCCAGAAACCTGGGCATCATGTTCACTGTGTTCCTCTCCATCTGCCCCCACATCCAAACTGGTAATTAAGTCATTTGTTCAGTTGATTAGTCTACAAATATGTATCAGCTGTCTCCTGTTCTAGGGACTTGGGATGTCAGTGAACAAAACAAAGATCTCTGCCTTTGGAGAGATTATCCTAGTAGATGTGATAAGCCACCAAACATAGACATAATGTGAGTGAAAAATCTAATATGTTGCAAGGGAATAAGTGAAAAATCTAATATGTTGGAAGGGAATAAGGAAAAAAGTAGAGCAGAATAAAGGGGATCAGGAGTGTGGTGGAGTGTTCGAAGCAGATTGCAGTATCAGCAAGGATAATGGGGCAAGCCTCCTTGAGAAAGTGACATTTGAGCAAAAACTTGAAGGAGGTAATGGCATGAGCCAAGTGGATGTCTGGGTAAAGAGTTGCAGCTGAATAAAGGTGGACTAGCCCTGGTGTGTTGAAGGAGGGCAGTGTGGCTAGAGTGGAACTAGTAGTAGGAGAGAAGGCCAAGGCCAGATTGTGTTGGCCATTACTGGGACTTCGGCTTTTACCCTGAGTGACATGAGGAGCCATTGGACAGTGCTGAACAGAGGTGTGGCATGCTCTAGCTCCAGTGTTGGAATAGTCTGTGGTAGGATGGAGGGCAAACATGGGAGCAGGGAAACCATTTAGGAGGCTCTTGCAGTGTGTTAGGCAAGAGAGGAAGTCCGGTTGACTCTACCTCCTGAATGTCTCTAGAATTCATTCTTTCCGTGCCATCTCCACTACCACTGTGTCGTAGTACAGACCATCATCATCTCATGCCTGGGCAAACGCAACAGCCTCCTTTCCCATACTCTCCTACTTATTTATTATCCATACAGTGGCCAGAAAGATTTTCTGACACCTCAGCTCACATATTGCCTTCCCTCCCCACACTCTGTCCTTCAGGCATAATGCCCTCTTTGTGGGGGCCTCAGGTATACCATGCCTTCCATGCCCCAAGTGGGCGCATCACCTTTTGCATATGTCTTTCCTCTTCCCAGGAACATCTTTCTCCTCAAGTATCATCACAAGAAGCATTGCCTAATTTCTCAGGCTGAGTGGGGCCTCCTCCCACAGTGCTCTGTGCTTTCTTCACACTTAGTACCCTGTGTTGGCATTGGCTAGATTTAAGTCCATAGCCAATGCCAACACAGATTACCCACACCAAACTCAAGGGTGGAGTCCTGAGTCTTTTTATCTCACACAGAGCAGACAAGTCAATTTCTGAGCACAGACTATTACCAGTGTTAAAGAAGGTCATTTTATAACAATAAAGGGGTCAGTTAATCAAGAAGACATAGCAGTTCTAAACACTTATGCATCTAATAACAGAGCTTTCAGTTACCAGAAACAAAAACTGAACTTCAAGGAGAAATAGACAACTCCATAATAATAGGCAAAGATTTCAATAATCCTTTCTCAATGATAGAAAAAGTAGACAGAAAATCAGCAAGGATATAATAGACTTGAGCCACACTATCAACCGTCTTGATCTAATTGATGTTTATAGAACACTTCACCCAACAACAGCATAACACATGCTTTTCTTAAATGCATACAGAACATTTACCAAGACAGACCATATTCTGGGATATAAAACAAGACTTAATAAATTTAAAAGAATTCAAGTCACATAAAGAATATTCTGCTGTGGCCACAGTGGAGTTAAATTTGCAATCAATAACATAAAAATTCCTTAAAATCCCCAAATATCTGGAAGCAAAATAACACATTTCTGAATAACTCAAGGATCAAAGAAGAAATAGAGATAGAGTTTTGCATTGTTGTCTAGTCTGGGGTGCAAAGGCATGATCATAGCTCACTATAATCTTGAATGCCTGGGCTCAAGCAATCCTCCTGCCTCAGCCTTCCAAAGCACCGGAATTACAGGTGCGAGCCACTGTGCCCATCCTGTTAGAAACTCTTTTGAACCCAGTGAAAATGAAAACACAATGTATAAGAATTTGTGGGATGCCATTAAAGAAGTATTAGAGGCCGGGCACGGTGGCTCGCACCTGTAATCCAAGCACTCTGGGAGGCCGAGGCGGGCGGATCACTCAAGGTCAGGAGTTCGAGACCAGCCTGAGCAAGAGTGAGACCCTTCTGTACTAAAAATCGAAAGAAAT
>RJWJ010012966.1:0-41016 GCA_004363605.1 Indri indri
AAGACAACACACAGATGAAGAAAAATTAAGATTAGCTCTCAGTCTCTTACCGATTACAATCTGATGAAGAGGACTTGGGGCGTGGAGGAGGGGAAGCAGTCACGGTTATAAAATAAAACCAACGATTACTAGAATATTATGTGCCTTGATGACAAAATGTATGCCCTAGAAAAGCATCTGAGCAAGCAATTCCAGCAAAGAGACTGCTACCTCTCCTGCCACGGGGGTCTTCAGTTGCGTGTTTACCTGGTTCTCCTCAGGACATTAGCACGTCCTTGTCACAGCAGTATAACGGCCTTGCAATCCCGCCAGAGGGACAGGTGGGGTCGTCTCATCCCAGTCCCCTGACATGGAAACAAAGAGGCCACTGAGACCGAGGACACGGCTGGCTGGAAGATACTGATCTCTGCGTTGGACTCGGCCACCCCTCTCCTCGGGCCGGAGCCTCAGACCTGCCACACCTAGGCTCAGTACCAGGATGGACATCACTTACCTGTTTCCAAGCAGGAAACTTTTAAAAGTCTTTACTGATGCATAATATTTGTACGTATTTATGGGCGCACATGTGCTATTTTGATACATGCATAGAATGTATAAAAATAACGTCAGGGTATTTAGGATACCCACCACCTTGACCTTTTATCATATCTTTGCACTGGCAACGTTTCATCCTCCCTCCTAGCTACTTTGAAATACACCATATGCTGTTGTCCAGTGAGTCGCCCTACTGCGCTGCCAAACATCACAACTCATTCCTTCTACCCAACTGCGTGTTTGAGCCAGTTAACCAGCCTCTCCTCGTCCCCCAGCACACACACACCCACCCCAGCCTGCGGAACCTGCCATTCTGTTCTCGACCTCCATGAAGTCAACTTCCGTAGCTCCCTCATGAGTGGGGACCCGCAGCGTTCGTCTCTCTGTGACATCTTTTTGCAGCTTTGAACATCACGCGGCTCCAGTGGGGAGATGGGGTGCGTGAGAGGGTGAGCCGCTCAGGCTGTGGACACAGAGCTCCAGGTTTGGATCACAGGTGAGACTGAAAACGACACCGTCACTGACAGCGACGCCTGCTCCAATGGTGCCAATGTATCCCTCCCACTGGTCTTTACAGCATGAAGCGGGCAAAATGCAAGTTGACTGCAGACGTTCGGACTTTACTGATGGTGTTTCTTTAATCCAATGCTGAGAACTTGTCGCAAAATAAATTACGATGGTGGAAAAGGTACACAAAATAGGAAGTCAGACCCGCAGTACAGAAAAGCATCTGCAGTGTTCGATGTTTGCTTCACCTGTTATATTGGGTAATTTTATACGTATCTGGGAGCCCATGTGTGTGGCAGAGACTGCGCACGGGCACTGTCCCCAACCACTCCGTGCTGTGCTCGTGAAACGTTTTCCTGTCTAACCCACCCAACCACCCTGTGCAGTAAGGATTGTCATGAAGCGGTGGGGACGGAAGATGAAGCTCAGAAACACCACGTGACTTGCTAAGGTCGGAGAGCTTGTGATTGTCAGGATCCGGACTTTAAGTCCCATTTTGACAGATTCTGACCCCCAGCACTTAAGTATTGCCCTGTGGGCTCTTCAGTCCAATAAGGCCGAGACTTTAGTGAAAAGGAATTATCCTCTTTTTGTCTCCCGGGATCCCCGATCTACTCATCACCCTAGTAGCTGGTGGAGACTGCAAGAAATGCCCTCTTGCTGAGTGCTGTAGCTTGGATATGGCCTCCTCCGCCTCTTGCAACCTTCCCAGCAAAGGTTCCACTACTTGGATTCAAGGCACATGGTGACAGTCTCAGGTGTGGTGGATGAACTGAAGGTGCACAAACACATTATTTAGAAAAAAGCTTTATCCATAGGCCTGCACATGGTCTAGTCCCCAAAAGATGACAAATAAAAGGCATACCTAAGTATTTGTCATGCCTTAGCGCAATACCCTCCATAAATTTTATGCATTTTAGAAACCCAGAAAGTTACCTTTGAAAGTTCTTAAAGCTATCTTTGGAGCTCTTCATCAAAAGAAATGGAGATTGGAGCTTAGCGACTTTAAGTTCCATCTGTTCTGTGATGCTGCGGCAATCTCAGCCTGCAATTGGCACGGAGCATCACAGACATTACTCCACAATGCCCTTTATGTGACATCAGTGTGCTTGCGATCCAATAACAAAGTGCCACAGAGCATCTGTTTGCATTCCAGGGCCACATTTCTAAGGAAGAACTCCCCAGCATCTGGTTGAAATGAACTGTGTAATTTTATTGTTTTTGAAATTTTTTATTTTGCCAAAAGAACCACCCACTTTGTGTCATGATAACTTATTTTTTTAACCCTGAAACTTAACTGAAATGGTCACTCCCAGTTGCAAACGTGTCTTTAGGCCTCATGCATATGTTAGGACCTCACCATAGGGTCCCTGAGCCAGCCAAGCTTACAAAGCACCGTTGCTCCCATTGAGCATGGACTGCAAATAATCTCAACATCCTAACGGCCATTTGAGGGAGAATTGTCACAACCACATCAATGCTTTCTTCCCAGAATCTCTTTTTTATTATATATATTTTTAATCACAGAAACACAAAGTCCTGCCAGTGCCTTACTGTGCACGTTCCCAGCCTGTCCAAAGGGTGGGTTTCTACAGCAGAAGAGAAGCTGACTTTGGGGAGAGCCACAGGCAAGCTGAGATGGGGTCCATAAGTCAGAAGCTGTCCCCTTCTGCAGCAGGAAAGATGCTACCTGCCTTGACAAGCTGCCCATCCTCTGTCATCTTGGCCGGGATTCTACCTGCACCCAAAAAGCAGGACGACGATTCCAGAAGGACAGCGCCATGTCACCTGTCATGGTGGGCTGCTCCATGTGTGCACCGTGTGTCCCTCTCCAGGGGCTGTTGTTTCAGCAGAGCACAGACAAGGGCGGTACATGTGGCCGGTCTTGCCCGAGTGGCTCCGGGCTAATTCCTACAGAGCACAGCGGGAGGCGGTTCAAGATTCCCTTCCACGACCTCTCTGTAGGAACCACCCCAGCCACACTGTCCAGAAAAGCCACCCAAAGGGGACAGAGGCAGGCAAGCCAGGAGCAGGCTCACTGGCAAACCAAGGCTCAGGCACAGCCCTCGTGCCTCGGTGCCCCTGTGAGCATCAGCCGCCGGCTCCCCTCTCCGCTTGGGGCATTTCTGTGCCAGGGGAAACTCCAGCCGCCGCTCTCTGCTCCGTGGTCCTCCTTCCTATGCAGGGGATGGCGAGTTGCGGATCATTAATCCCCACTTTGTCCACGTTGCCCAGCAGCAATTCCCAATCCCTGGACCACCTCACTTGGGCTGCCCGGGGCCGTTTCCAAGGAGGCCGTGAGCTCCTCCTCCGTGCGCAGTGTGGGGCATCAGGGGAGGAGAAAGCACAAAAACACACACGAACTTGTGGGATTCCCAAAGTTTGGGGACCCTGAGATTCAAAATTCCCCACGCTTTCCTGGACACGAAGGTGACAACTTCTCCAATGGGAGCAAATATGTGCCTCACTTTTAAATACATTTTTCATCGGAGGCTATAATTCACAAGTGTGTGTGAGGAGCCCCTTTTTGTCTCTACAATAACATAACAAAGTGAATAACATGACCCAGCGTTTCACTGATAAAAGTGCAATTCAGCCTCCAGAAAACTAACCATAGAGAAAAGATTCAAACTTGGGCCCACTCAGTTCTAAGTTACATTATTATATTTGTACATTTAGAAAATAACAAAAAATATTTCCTTCAGTGGAAGAGTGATTGATTTGCATTCACCCCGTCCTACACGGACACCCAGCTAGAGACACACAACGTGGTTTCTATTCCCCCATTTTTATTATGTTTGTGGTGAGTGTAAAAGACCTGGCCATGCACTTTTTCTAGATTTTCCTTAGTGTGTATAAGTAAATACCAGCGGATCACATTTTCAATAATCCCACCGTTTTGCTTTCTGAATAATATGCACTCAGTTTAAAAATGGTCCATCCCAGAGGTAGCAGCTTCCCTGCAGACTTGCCTTAAGGTCACTGCCATGAATTTTGCCAACGTTTTTCATGAGTACACTCCATTTGGGGCTCTGGGAATCGAGGCCAGCTCTGAGTAGCTGCACCCAGAGAGGGGCTCCCCTTGCAAGGCTAAGAGGAAGTGGGGAGGGGGTGCTGCAGGCCCCTCCACACCCAGCAGAGCTCTTCCCAGGCAAGGGTCACGCACATGGCAGATCCCTCGCCTCTAATGAGCCCCAGCTTGTCTCTATAAGCAAACAAGGAATGTATCCAAGGGTCATATTTGAAACATATGTGTTGACTACCTTCTCGTGAACCATCACGACCATGGTAGGGTAAACACAAACGCTCTTGGTAGCGAGCACTGGGTGAGCTAATGTTTGCGAACTGCACTTTGAAAGCCTGGACTGTGAGCTTTGACAACGGCACTCAGAAAGCCTTGAGCTCGTGGATGTCGCTGGGGTGAATCACACAGCCCGGGCATACCCACCCTGTTCCGATGTCTGTGGTCCTCATCCCAGGTGGCGCAGACAAGCGCTCATCACAGAAGAGTCCCGCGGCTGACGAATGAAATGGAAACAGCAGCTCTAGGCTGCGCACACTCCGTCCTGCCAGATCCCACAGCTATTTGAAAACCATTTGCCAAGCCTCTTATGAAAACTCCCAGGCAGAGGTAAAGAGAGCGCCAATGAAGTTGCACGGCAAAGGCCAATTTTTCTTCATTCGATAGCTCTAGGCCTTCATGTGGTCGCAGGAACCAGTGGCCAGCAGGCACAGGGTGATCTGACTTTCTGGCGTTTAAATCTATCGGCTGGCAGGGAAACAGCTCCCCAAAGCTGTTCCTGGATGTGTGTAAATTCTCTCCAAATAGAGGGAAATTTCTTGATTAGGGAACTTCACCACTATATCTTCGGCGGAAATGGAATAGCAGGTGGCCGCAGCATGACCCAGAATGGCCACCACCCGTGTCATTGGGCAGCCCCTCGCGGTTTCCCTAGAGAGCGATTGAGCCCCAGCAAAGGGCTGGAAAAACCACTGATGCTCTGGAAACGAGGTCACCTGGTGAGGCCTTGGCACCAGGAAGATGGTCTCACACTAGCAGCGCAGCTTGCAGGCCTTCCAGTAGCAAGAGGAACCACTTTCTCTCATTTACAGAGCATAAGAAAAAAAAAATTGCAGGTCATGACAACGCGGCACAAGGCAAACTTTTGCCTTTTACTTACACTTTTGTCTCAGATGAGAGCAAGGCGATGTGAACTGGAGATGCCACAATTTTCCCCAGGAAAGACAGCTTTGCTATCAGTCACCTCCCCAGCAAACACTTCATTGGAAAGTTCGCTTATCAAGATTGCATGCAATAGACGCAGCTATTTTGAAAGTCAATGTCTCGCTCTTTTTGAAAGCTTCGCTGGCTGTGTGTTTTTCGATGCAAGCTTCAAACTGTCAGAGTTTTTGTTGCTGTTGATAAAGCTTGCCTGGGATTGATGCCCAGAGGGTGGTCTGACTTGAAATTATGAGACAAAACTTGAATTAAATTAATTCTCTTGGTATCGCAGGGAAAGAAGGCAAGGAAGACACACTCTCCGAGCTGCACGAACAGATAATCCGTAATTGTTATTGGGCAATGAGCGTCTGGCTTTCCCAGCTTTAATGACATTTCTTACACACTTAGTATTTGCCAAGATAATATTTCTGCCGACATTTGAGTACAGTGGCCTCTAAGAGACTTTGCCGGCAGCATCCTTAAAGCCTTTAAATGCTAGCTGGCCATTCGTGTGAATATAGATATCAGAAACAAAAACAATTGGCTTTTCTTCAACAATGTTACATACTTACATCATTAACTTTGGTTAGTTTTCTGTCCATTTTAAACACTATTTACAATAGAAATTTTCCTATTACACTGTAACAACTTCAGATCCTACATACAATTCTCAAACTTTCTCAATAAATACTGTGGTCACATAAACGATCTCAGAGACTGTAAAATTAAATGGTGCAGAGTTTTTTGCTGGTGTGATGAAAATGTCCTGGAATTAGATAGCGGTGATGGTTGCACAACTTTGGGAAATGCACTAAATCCACTGGATTGTACACTTTAAAATGGTGAGTTTTCTGGTACGTGAATTACATCTCAATAAAAACAAAACTGACTCTCTAGGTCGGCATGCCGGAATGCCCACCGATTCCACTTTAAGTTGCCTTCCTTCCGAAGGTTTTGTCTCTTAAATGTCTCTGTGGCTTCACGGTAAAATTTCTGTCTGTTTGAACAATAAGCCTGGGTTTTTTAAGTTGTGGGGCATCACTTGTTAATAAATGTCTTGGATTGGCAGATTTTTATTAAAATAAATCGGAATAAAAACGATGGTGTGCGTGACCGGCAGCCACTTCATACCGTGGAGTCTTTGCTGCGCTTCTGTGTGAGCTTCCGTGCGGACTGGGCCGCCGTGCAGAATGGATTGGCTGCCGTGGTTCAGAGTTCAAACTTCTAAAAGCCACTGCCATAGGTCTTCCTTTCAGCTATTTGCAACCAGGTAGCGTGTATTCCTGAAGTTACTTTTAGCCACTTCTAGAGATAGAAGGCTCACACTATTAAGCCGATAATGTCTTAAGTGCTTGGAGTACTACGTTCAGGACACTTAAAAATAAATACACCGAAGCTCTACACCTTCCAGACAATCCAGCGGCCACTTATCCCTTCTGTTCCCAGCGCGCCCTGGTGCAGTGAGGGCCCCACGTGTGGGGTCCCTCTGAGCAGGCCAAGCACGGCGCTGTGAAAACGCTCACCTGCTACTCTGCTGTTGCTCTCTGTGAAAGAACTTGCGTCCTCATAACAATCTTTATCTTTGTCAAAACCATTTATTTCCTGAGAGCCCGAGGTGTGTGCCCTTTGAATGGGGATTTTCTGCCAACACAGATGATGTTAAGGGAGGGTGGGATGGCATTTTTAAGGAGCCCTGGCTGCATGGGGAGGCCGTCGAGTCCCAAGGTCCTCCCTCCAGCCGCGCCAAGACACGGTCACAGGATTCCAAAGCAAAGACAGCCCCTTATTAGGGTCATTGTTTAACATCAATCATGTCAGGAGTACCAGGCTCTGCATCTCATCTTAGCAACACATACCAATACCAGTGTATTCTAAACTCAATCGTCTGGTGCGAACAAAAAGCTTCCTGCATGCTTGAGGCATCTCCGTTCAGAAATGTTGTCTCTTTCACACACATCACCTCTGTTAATATTTCTTCTCTTCTTTCTATCCACTTGTCTGTTCTCCTCGCTGCAAGCCAAGGTAACGTCATTCACAACCTCTGACCATCGGGAATGTGTCAACCTACCCGCCCTTCCAGGTCTACCCCTATTCATGTTACCTGTTGGACTCATGGGGCATTTGCCCTACCAGGACCTATGCACCTGCCTACTGGGACCGAGGCCCTCCCATCCCCGGTGCCACGGCAGCCCACCTGCTCATCTGCGTTCAGCACGAGCGGTGTTCCTCCTCCGTGCTCTCGCCCGCCATCCTCCTCCCTGCATCCTTCTACAATGGGAAGCATCTTGTGCCTAAGCTGAACACGGGATGGAAGGGAGGAGACATCCCAGAAGCCTGCGCACCGCGCCACCATAGCCCACCAGAATACTCACTGCAGGGGGACTGGCAGAGTCTCCTGGAAGAAAAGCTAGCACGAGGTGAGACATGGCGGGCAGCCTGAGAGAAGGCGCTGCTGACCCGAGAGCCTGCAGAGGCGCCGTCACCCGGAGGGGGCAGAGGAGGAGCCACGGGAAGGACAGGGCAGGGGCAGGGACTCGACGACACAGGTGAGCGCCTCCGGCTGGTGCGTGGCAGAGATGAGGCCTCCTGAACGTCACTAAGCAGCCAGAGTGGTCAGACGGTCCAAGGCCAGAAGAGCTAGAGTTCTCAGCATGTTGGGACAAATTTACATGGAAAAAGGGCAAAGGAACAGAGGTCAGAAAAACAATAATGTGAATTCAGTGCAATCAAACATAATAGGATTATTTTTAAAAATGCATTCAGCTGGGATTTTCACAATGCTTCAGATCCTTTCTCAAAACTGGCTCCTTAAATATCAAAACGAAACACTCCCGGTTCCACGGGTGAGGGGACACTGGGTCAGCTCTTTGATTTGCTAGGCGAGACCGTCGGAACTTTGCTTCGTGGATGCGGAAGGACACAGGCTGCCGGCGTAGGCAAAGGTGGATCAGTAGTAACAAAAGCAGCTCCTCGAGGTCTCAGACAATGTCGGGAAGATACTTGACTGGGTGTGAGCCACTTCAAAGAAGAACCAGTCGCGTGGTCTCAGTGTGAATAAAAGAGGTTTTATAAAGATTAAGGAGACCTGGATGTCAGGATTAGCTTCCTGTGTAGGCCTGGACCCGAAGCTCTCCGGGTGTCGGCTTCCCGCCTGGCTGGGGGATCATCTGGGAGCACTAAACTGGGAGCTGTCCCAGGAGAAAGGACCCGGGGACCCTAGCAGGACAGGAGTCAGGGCAATGGGGCACCCTGCCCCAAGTACCTGCCATCACCCACTCACCTAGCCACAAGCATCCTAGGAGACCTCCAAGGAACTCACATTTTCAGAAACACCCTCAGGTAAAGGCCAAGATAGAGAATCTCATTGGTCCTTTCTTGTTCTTAATTTCTGTACAAATTTATAATCTCTATCATGTCATAAGTTTGTGCATTTCCTGATGTAACACGTAAACGATGTTTCTTTCCAAGACAAAAAATAATAAGGAGTTGCTGTTCTTTGAATAGGTGCTGACTGCTGAATGGAAATCAGGTTAATTATGACAAGAAAGGCTTTCTGGGGAGTAGTTTGCATAACAGAAGAAAAAAAACAATTTTAGAATATAAGAATCTGCTTCTGCTCTGGGAGACATGACCATCGAGGATGAAAACAGGTTTTAATTTTGCTAATTGTTCTCTGGTGCACGTTACATTTGTGGTGACGGGAATAGAATCGGAGCAAGATTGGACAAGAAGGGGTTTACTCTGCTCTCGTTTCATTTTCACTCCTGTCACCCACCCGGGAGCAGAACAGGACTGTGAGGAGTCGGTTGCCTTAAAGAGCGTCATTTTGCAGGGGAGCATTTCTCCAAAAGAAACAAATATTTTTGGTGGGGTTAAGAAGCTAGCAAAATCGAGAGTTAGTGCATCAAAAGCACGAGGCCCTCCAGTGTGAACAGTTGGGGAACTCTGGAACGTGAGACGATTGTCTGGAATACAGTGGAGCATAATACTAACACAGTATCCACGACAGAAGGAAGCTTTTCAGGGATCATTCTTGTTTAATTTTTTTAACCACAGCCCTGAATGTCTTAGTCTCTCAATATTGTAAATTAATTACCATTAATTAATAATTTGAACAATTAAAATCTCTGCAGTGACAATACTGTCTGATATCATTATAGTAGACATTTCTAAAACAGTTGGCACACTTTGTTCCTTCAAATTCAACCACACCTGAGGATTCCTCCCTGACCACAGCTCTCAAATTCACCCCCAGCTCCCTGAGGCTGCAGCACCTGGTGTCTGCAACATGGTCATTGACCACTAACACACGATTACTAATTATGAAGGTTCCAGGTTTCCCAGAGTCTAAGGCACCGTCCTGGTTCCAGAGCAGCAGGATAGGAAAGAAAATGGATGACACACAACCAACGGGCCACGCAGGGGCTGAGGCCAACCTGTCCACAGAGTCCAGCGTCTCGGTGGGTCTCCCGTGCCACGTCTCTGCTCATTCCCGTCCCCCTGTGTCCTCCCTGTCACCCAGACGCACCTCCCGAGCACACTCACCCTCCGCTCTCAGCTCCATGGCCACTTCTTCCAAAGACCTGTCCTGACTCCACACAGTGGCCACAGTCATGGTCACGCCAGGCGGCTGCTGTGACATCTGCACTCTCCGTGGACCCCACATGACACTCACGGTGCTGGAGTTTTCCAGAGTATTTGATGACTGTCTGTTTCCGCTCGGGTGGCTCGCTCCTTCCCCCACCGTCCTGGATCCACCAGCAGCCAGGGGTCATGCCGCGGTGGCCAGACCACCTCTGCTCAGCTCGCGTGGTGCGTCGGGTCCTGGGATCTGCGCGGAGCTGTGACTACTTCGCACAGCACTTGGTGCAGCCGCTGACACACAGCGCCCTTCAGCTTATTTTTCTACTAGTAGCAATTGTTTTAACAACACGTAATTAGAATCAGTTCATCTTTCCATTTCCAGATACCAAGGTTTAAATTGAGCCACGGAATGGAAAAAAAAAAAAAAAATAAGAGGTGCCAAGAACTAAAGTATCAATATCGTGATGAAAAGGAAAATACAGGTATTTCTGTCTGTGAAAGAAAAGTTGCAAAGCCAACACTGTTTCAGAAATGGATTTAAAAAATTGGGAAAGCGTTCAGTGCCGTTGAGTGAGTGGCCGCTCTCTGTCTTGTCGAAGCTGCCTCCTCTCCTCCTGTAGCTGCGGAGTGTTGTCACTGAAGTCCCTAGGACTTTAGGTTCCTCCAGTCCTGTGGCTTTTAAAATGGCTTACTGGATGTGTACGCCACTAACTCTTCTACGTCTTTGAAAACTAATTAATCAAAAATAGTCTTTGGAAGTCACTGCCTTGGGTGTCCAGAAAACTGCTCAGCTTCCCCACAGCCACGGCTCTCCCAGCTCAAGGTGCGCAGCCCACCTCGGGGTGACCCTGCCGTGGTCACAGCACAGCTCCCTGACCCAGGCTCAGGCTGTTGTTTGCGCTGGGATTTTCAGGGTTGGTTTTTAAGTGACGCTATTTGTGAAGGGCAATCGTTAAATGGTTCTGTTTTTGTTTACTCCGGGCAGCACTGTTTCGTCCCGACAAACAGAGACTAGAAAGGGCAGTTTGTTTAGCTGTGTCCATCCTGACTCCCCAGCGGCTCCTGTGGTTGAAGGCTGGACTCCCGTCCAGCGACATCTGCCGTGGCTGTGCAGGCGCATTGGTGGGGCGGTGGTGACCCGGTCCTCGCGTGCAGAGGTGCGTGGGACGGCAGGTGGGGACTGGGCGAGCTGTCCTTGCCGGCATCTGGGCAGTCCGTCGGGGTGCCCGTGTCCTGCGTCTGAGCCAGCGGCATCGAGGAGCTCGTGTTTCTGGTAGCAGCACTCGAGCGCAGGGTAGCATGCCTGATATTCAACAGGCCTGATTTGGAGAGAACGGCACTCGCCCAGATACGAGAATGGCTGTAGTTCTAGTTATTTCTCAAAAGTTGAAACACAGTGTCCTGTGTTTCATAGTAGCTGAGTCTGGAGTGTTTCCTTACTTTCTGTAGATCTCAAAAATGTCCATTTGAGGCAGCCCGGGGCCGTCTGTAGACGCACAAGAAAGTGGGACAGTCAGAGGTGGGCACGGCCCCGCGGTCTCCCTAGCGGACACTGCATCCAGGAAGTGGGTGTGCGGCCCAGTGTCTCCTGCCTGTCACTCAGCCCCTCTCTGCTTTAGTGGCTTTTAACACTGCACGGCGCACCTCTTTTACCTTCCATCCCGCAAGGCTGGTGGCCGGTTTCTGTCACTGACGAGGCTCCGGTTTCGCCACACACATTGTGAGGGCTGAATAGGGTGTTCCAGCTTCCCTGTCCACACTTGTGCCCATGGGAAATTATCAGTATTTTTTTTGCAATGAGTATGTGATGATATGTCTCTTTCAGAGCCTTTTGTGAGGATGACGACGTTTTTAGCATTGAGGTTTCTGTTTATTCTAAGGGAGATACTTACGCGAGTGTCCCATGAGCGTGGTGTCCGACGTTTGCCCATTTCTCCAGGTGCAGGACAGCACCAGGCATGCTCAGCACGGCCACAGAAGCCCATCCTCCTTACTCTGCCGCCGATGTGCCTGCGGTTGTTACGCGTTGCTGGAAATGGATTTTCCCATCTGCGTTTTTCTGGCACATCGCGTTTTAGGGGATCTGCCCCTCACTACCATGTCCCGGGGCTCCCATCTGGAAGCAACTCTCCGGGGTCCTCACATGGAGGCTGAAATGCAAGGGAGACATCGCCTGCTCACTGCCTGAGCCCTGCCTCTGCCCGGCCCATGAGAAAGGCAGGAACAGTGACCAGAGAGCCCACCGGCCTCGCTGAAAACGAAAACAGCTCAGGGAAGTCCCAGCAGCCCAGAGCCCCCAGTATGCATCTGGTTGCCCACTTGTCCCTAAAGCAAAGCAAGAGGTGTCCAGGAACACCCGGTCCTGCCTCATGGACAGGTTGCCTCGGACATCCTGGGCCTTTTAGCTGCGATCAGTCACGTGCTGTCGTCCACGTGGCCCCTCACCTGCACACGAGGGAACCACCCCACAGACATCCTGGCGTGTCCTAGCCGTGTCACGGACGTGCTTATTTAGAGGGTGTGGGATGTGTTAATGGGGACAGGGACATACACAAAACATGCTTTATCACTATCCGATACACCCCCAGTTTATTAATTCTCAAAAAAGAAAGAAAAACAGGAGAACAACAAAGGCCGGAGTGATAACGGTGCATAACTGATCTATAGTCCACACCGACTGCAGTGCTGATCCTTCTTTCTAAGGGTCTGGATGAGAAAAGCATATTTTAGAGAATTTTCACGGAGTCCTACCCTGCTATCTTACGCAATTTACCTGAAAAATCACCGATCACTTTAAAAATCAATGTGATTGCAAAAGTCTTGGCCCAAAACTCCATAAATATATATTAATACAAACAGAAATAGATTCTGCTGAGTTTTTATGAGCATGTTAATGTGTTGGCAGTTAGGCCTTTTTAATTAATAAAACATTTACTAGAAGATATTAAGTGGAGGAAGAGTATAACAAGTGTCTTATATTTTAAATTATGAAACATGGTCAATTGTGCAGTGGTTGCCCTACGAACTTCAAAAATGTGATGTCTGTGACCAGAAGAATTGGTGAAAACCAGCAGGACCGGGCGGAGGCACGCACGGAACCGGGGCAGGACGTCTTGCTCAGAGTGGAGCCCGGCTCCTGCACCAGACTGGCCTCTGGGGCTCTCTGCGTTAAACCCCATTTTCAGCAACTCAAAAGGGATTCCCCAAGCAACCAAAATTAAAAACACATAGATAAACCAAGTAGACTCTCAGAAGAGGGGCACGTGCCACCGCGTCCTCCTGGCAAGAAAGGTGGATGGAGACCTTAGCAACGGGCTTTGTTAGCTCTGTTTTCTCCAGCAGAAAAGCACCCTTTAGGGCAAGCTTCATTTTTTTAAGCAACCTTCCTGTGTCAGAGCACTGTTGGCTGATATGCCGTTACGTCTGTGCACATTTTTTAAACCAGTTTAAAATATTAAATAGCTAACGTTTAAGCATAAACATAAACGATTATCTTTTAAGAATGAAGTATTTTAATAGCAAACCTTTGCCGTTGTTTGTGTGTTTTCTAGGCCAAAAGAAATCAAAGTGGTTTTCTCCCACTTTGGGTATTTAGAACTAGAGTTTCATTCGTGACACATGCCAGGCCCAGACATCTATTTATGCGGCCCTCAGCGCTAACGTGGTGTCTGATGAGGACCGTGGTATCCGTTGCTCTTGGCAGAGCGCACAGAGCGGCGCTACTAAGCCGCATTCCAACAGAGTTATTAGTCAAAGTAATAGTTTATTTTTTTCAGCAGAAAAATAAACCCTGATGCACTCAACACAGCAATTCCCTGAACTATACTTAGGCTTTGTTTGACTTAGGAAGTGCTTTTATTATGAAAAATTATTCAATAATGGATGAGGAGTCTGTGAAAACTTCTCCCACACAACATTAATTTACCTGAGTTATACGGCAGTGCCACTGGAGGGGACCACCAAGGTTATCTCGGGTCTGGCAGGGCCAGAGGTGGGAGCAGCCGGGAGCAGCCGGGTTCCTGGGCAGCTCAGTCTGCGTCCTGCTGCCCAGAACCCACAGCAAGGACCCTGACCTTTCCTGGGGACGTGGGGGTTGTCTGCCTCAAACGAACAGCGCAGTTGATCTAACATAGAAGCACCCAGAGGAGCCCACAAACGAGAGGAAAACACACCCTAAGTCAGGGCCTTATTAGGGTTCACAAAGGTACATTGTCCTATTTATTCCTAAACATGTTCCTAAATCTAGGTTTCACTCAGGACTCTCATAAGTGCTGTTTTGCTTTGCTTCAAATGAAAGCACTACTTTAGCAATGGGAGGACTATACTTTATTCTCCATAATGCGACTCGGAGATCCAATGTGGCATAGAGGTCCAAGTGTGGTCACCGCACAGCTCCCGGGTTCCCCGTCACCCTCCTCGTTTTCCCTGTAACGTTTCACGCACCTTCTCTCCTCCAAGCTGAGGTCGCAACAGATAGCCCAGCAGATACCTGCCCTCCAGAGCCCTGGCTCCCCGCTTGGACGACCAGCCGCCTTTCCCAGTGGGCCTCCCACACTCATGGAAGACCTCTGCTTCTCCCAAGGCATGGACTGGGACAGACCTGTCCTGGCCCCAGCTCTCAATGTGACCAGAGCACAGGGCAGCTGCCTCTAAGGATGTGCTCATTTCCTGGGTCGCCTACACACAGATCTATACAAGAGTCAAACCAACCAACTGAAACAGAACATGCCGATGTTATCTAACTTTTGTTTAAATTTCTTAATGGTAGATACTGTAGTATTTCAGATAATGTAGGCATTTATACTACAAATTCCTCCTCTAGGTGATGCATCGTCAAATTTAAAATATACATGTCTGAATTAAATCATGGATTATTTCATCATAATTAAAATCGTGAGTGGATGTTGTATTGGGCTGGGCTAGAGGTTTCCAGCTTTTGGGTAAAGTCAGAGCAAATGACTGTAAGTGTTAATGCAATGACATGGAGGTCAAAACTGAAGAGCCGTAGACCCACGAGCTCCCTTGATTTGGGACTAATGGTTTAGCTTCCCCTTTGCCTTCATGACGCTGCCCTGACAACACACCTCGTCGTGCCGATTTATTCATTCACCTCTAACCCTGGGGCCTCTAGAAGAGAAAGCGGGGACTGGGGTAACTCCATTGGCCCCACTGGGACTGATTTAAGGTTCCCTGAGCTAAAACGCTCTTCCCCTCCCAAGCCCTCTCCCCTGGAGCTACCGCGGAGGGCCCAGAGCTCTGGGACCCGCTGAGCAGCAGGGAGAGCCCGGACAGCTCTGTTGGCTTTTCTGGCTGTCATTGGTCTCATCTGCCAGCTGGAGACAGCAGCCTCCACACCCTGCATCCAGGTCAGGGGCTGCCAGGAGGTGCCTGGGGGAACACTGGCTCAGGGCCGGCACCCTGCTATAGCGCCCCGGGCTGCCCCAGTTCCAGCAAGGGCCGCTGGGGGAATTCCGGCCCAGACAGCCGCAGCCTCGGGCGCTGTGACGCCCCCAGGGTACAGGCAGACATCCGGGGACTCGGCCCCTCTCCTCTTCCCCTTCCTGTCAGAGAAGCTGAAGGCTTAAGTGCTTTTGTGTTTAGCCATTCATAAATAGTCTCTGCTATAACATTTCTAAACACAATGGGGAATGTTTAGCTTTTCCCAGAGTGACACAGGGCCCCAGCAGGGCCAGGTACAAGGCCGCCAGCCCAGAGGGTCTGACGGGGCCACGACGAGTAATTAGTCATTATTCTGAATGTTCTGTTTTCACTTAGAGCCATTCTGCTCCCAGACTCTGATTGCAGAGCCCGGACGGCAGGCTCTGTGCTTAGAGCTGGGGATAATTGTTCCAAGGGGCCATGGCCTAAGGTGGCCGCTGCATCCTGTTCAGGACGTCAGACCGGCTACCCGGTGCTCTCCGGCCCCTGCCTGGTGCTCCACACCCGTCACTTCCGACCCCTCCGCTCTGCCGGAGGAAGCCCTGACAAAGGAACACTGACAAAATTTCCGTAGAAAATGACAGAACCACAAGAAAGATGAAGGAATAAAGTTGCCCTTTGTGAAGCGTATTTGAAAGTAAAAGAAACGCGCTTTCCTTTGGATTTATGAAAGTGACTTAAAATATATCCAAGAAATTGTTTCATTTGGGTAAACAGAGGGCTACTTGCTGTTTGCAGAGAGCAGTTCGCGTGGGAGAACTTTGTTGAGAGCACGTGGCGACGCTTCCTCCTTAGATTAAAACTAAGCATCTTTTTTACGTTCTGATAATTGCTGTATTTACTTCATTTAAATAAAGAAAAATATCACACTGCGATTGAATTTAAGCTATAAGGAGACTTTCATCTTTGAACGATTACACAATACTTTAATATATTAAGATGCAATTAGTAGGGCTGGAATATTTCCAGAGCATTGGCTTGTAATATTTTCTGAATAATTTCTTTAAAATGTTTTTTCCTTTATTACGCTTTCCTATTGCTTCTATAATCATTTTAATTATCATTTTCAGTGGATGCTCCGCAGCCAAGGCTGGGAGTGGGATTTCACACATGCAAGGCCACTCGCCAAGGTAAAGGCAGTTAGTCACCCACACACCGAGGAAAGGGATGACTTTTACAAGTCCCCACTGAAAGGAGCGCTTTGTGACAATTGGTGTCTTAATGCTTCCAATTCTAGATCATCGGTTTTGATCATAAACAAAGTGTCTAGTAATATACACATTATAACCCATCAGAAAAAAAATTCAATTTCAAAACAAAAAATCACAGTGCATATTTATCTAATGAGGAGACGGAGGACTGGTGCTGATGTTTCGGGTCTAGTAGGATATTTCCATTTTTAAAATCCTTTGCCTGGAGGAAAATGCTCAGGCTCTTGCCAGCATTGGGGTGTCTATTGTCAAGAGTGAGTTTCTGTGCCTGAAATGGCAGCTGCAGGAACAATTACCTCACAGATGACCCATTTCCTAAAAAGGAGGAGGGGGCTATATGACGTTTTTGTATTATCTAGCGTTTCAATCATTTCTTCATTTGTTTTAAGGCTTAAACAAGGAAGACTGACGTTGCACACCGCGAAACAAAAGGACGGCCTCGCGGGGCGGCGCGGAGGGACTGGGGGCTCCTTCCCTCTCCTCCTCGTCCTGTCTTCTTGCCAGGGGGAAACGTCGTCCGTGCAAGAGAACAGAAGACGCGGACTCTGGGAAGCGGTAACTCAGCATGCTTTTCTACTCATTGCAGGAAAGACTTCAAAGTCGCCTGAACACAGCCACCCGGCAGCCCCTGAGCAGCCCCGAGTCTGGCTTCCGAGAAGCGGCCGCCATGGAAGGGAACGCCCAGCACGCGGCACCTGTGGATTCGTCTGTTGGATGCAGACACCTGCTGGGGACAGTCCGGGCAGCCGGGACCCGGGGCTGCGGGAGGAGGCACTTCCGATCCCCCGTGCCGGGGCCACCCCTTCGCCCCCGTTCCCCGTCTTCCCTCTCCCGCCTCCCACACGCCGGCCTCCCTTCTCTCTGTCACGCCTTCTTCTCTGTCTCCCCCTTTCCTTTCCATATGGAGAAAAGACTGCGATTAGAAAAAATACGATTAGCTAGCCTAAAGCCCAAATTAAGGCTGAATACCGATTGTACACTCTCTTATGAAAAATTAATCAACAGAAGGTTAATAACTATAACGACGTCCGTGTGCTAAGATGCGGCTGGGGCCAGGTGTTTTCCGAGAAGCCATTCACGAGTCAGTTTTAAGTCTCACAGGCAGGATGTATAGTCTGGAGCTCAGAGAAGTCAATTAACTTTAACAAGATCACACAGCTACTAAGTAACACAAAGGGAAGAGCGCAGACTTTGTCAGGATTCATGCTAACTCAGGCAGTTCTCACCACAGTCTGCTGCATTGCAGGGGAATTTCTACTAGTTTTTAAATTCTTGAAAAACAGGGATTTTTCTCACCTTTTTAATTCATATTCTTGTATGTGTACATAGCAGACCATGTTTTACAGGAAATTTTACAAAGTTTTTATCTTTTCAAATAAAAAAGGACTCTTCAGTGTTTTATACGGCTGTTTTAACCTTAGACCTGAAAAGGAAAAACTGAGAGAGAGGGCAGAGTCGTAAAGCCTGAGTGTGATTTCTCGTCCCCAGCCAGGGGCAGGAGGTAGGTCACTGCAGGGACAGCACAAAGGGCCGGGTATTAAAGGGCACCCCCGGTAGGGTAATGTCACCAAAATGTAGGAAGGAAGCTCGCTCTGCAGTGACTCTGGGAATCCTTTAATCTCGCTGCAATGTGCTGAGGTCTGAGCAACGTGAAGAGAAGCAAGAATGCCCCTGGCCATCTCGAGCTGCCTACGGCGCACTGTAGCGTGCAGCCCGCGTCCGGGCCAGTGGCGTAGGAGGACAGGGGTGCCCCGATGAGCACAGAGCTGGGGCGTCCCTGCAAGAGACAACGCCCTGCACTGGGAGTCAGGGATGGGGAGGGCTCAGTCTTCTTGTCTGGGGGCCCGGTCTGGAAACGAAGCTGCTGTCCGAGGTTCTCTGGAGGTTTCTGAACTGCGCGTGGCTCTGCTAGCAGACCGTTGACGAGGAAGGTAATGTTCATAAAAAAGACTGATTCCCAGGTGGGACACGCAATGATGACAACCCGCTTTTCTTCAACCAGGAGCCACTCATCTATTTATTTGTTATAAATCACTATTTCATACGCTGGATTATGTTTAAAAGAGAATTTAGGTCTCTCCTTCCTTTCTTTCTTTTCTTTTCTTTTCTTTTTCTTTCTTTCTTTCTTTCTTTCTTTCTTTCTTTCTTTCTTTCTTTCTTTCTTTCTTTCCTTCCTTCCTTCCTTCCTTCCTTCCTTCCTTCCTTCCTTCCTTCCTTCCTTCCTTCTTTCTTTCTTTCTTTCTTTCTTTCTTTCTTTCTTTCTTTCTTTCTTTCTTTCTTTCTTTCTTTCCTAAAGCAACTATAATGTTGAGAAAAATGATCAGTATCATCATATTAGAGACAACCACCATGGGGTGAAGTAGCAAAGTCTTTTAAAATTTTAGACGTGGACATTGTACAAGTCCCAGCTCTTAGAATTGGCCTCATTTTATGAGAACATGAGTCAGGCCGCCAGTGTTTCAGTTACGGGGTGGGGACGTCTGCGACGGCCCCCGAGGCATTTCCAGTGTGGTCAGGGAGAGTCCTGGGACGAGGATGACGGAGCAGGCATGGGGCTGGCACTGACCCTGGTGAGTCACTCGCTCCTGAGCCTCGGCCACGCCCACAAGGCCAGTTTTGTTGGCCAAAGATGGGGGCAGAGTGTGTCCACACACACAGCGCCCACCAGGCCGCGATGCCTCCCACGTCCTCTCTGCAAAGGGCAGGGTGGGGTGAGGGCACCGCCCCCTCTGAGCAGGGGCTGAGGCGGGGAAGGGAGTCGAGGCTGGCCTGGCACAGGGTCTTCCAGAAGCTGTGCCACTTTTTGTCCATCCAGGAAATGGGGAAGGAGATGCTTCCACGAGCAGTTCTGAGCATGTGCCAGGCGCCGCCGGAACGGCTGTCACCTGGGGCCACCAGGCATAGTGAGCCCTGGAGCCTCCTTGTAACAGAGTCTGTGCCAGCAAGACCCAAGACACTCCCCAAAGCTGGCTGAGATTCCCGATGGCCTTGGGAGAGTCAGGTACTTAGGGGCTGGGTTGTCCTACCCCAACCCCTGGCATCTGAGACTTAGAGGCCTCTGTTTCCTGGGAGAAAAACAGCTCACCAACCCCTTTAAAACATACATATCCTGCACAATTTATTTCCAAACACAACAGTAAGTGGTGTCTAAACACAGTTAAATTGCAGCACACAAATTTATTAATACTTCTAAGACTTTAATTACTGTAGACAAGAGGTTAGTGACCACTTACAAACTTATTTCTAAGACTTTAATTACTGTTGACAAGAGGTTGGTGACCATTATCAACTTCTTTAGCTGAGAAGGCTCAGGGCCCAGAATGGAATTGCCAAGGTATTATTAATATGCAAGAGATGACAGCAAGGTCACCGCCGTGGTGCTTTTGAGGGAACCCTGTGAGATAGCGGAGCAGAGGACGGCCTCCCATACCCAAGGCTGTGCATGCTGGTCTCTGTGTCGGGGCTTGTGTGTTTGTGCATCTATCTATATGCTTGTTGTTGTTGTTAGCGTGTAACATTTGGGATATTTCGATTTACCAAATTAATACTTTGTAACAAATACTTTGTCACGTTTTGGTGTAAGAGTCTGACAACAAAATGCAGACATTGGGGAAAGGTCCTTGAGTGGCTTCGAGCTTTCAGTTCCTTCGGGCCCCCACCAAAGCCATGCCCTGCAGCGCCCTGCCCCCCGCAGCTCCCCGTGTGCTGCACCAGGGACGTGGGAATTGCCCTGAGGTCTCCAGAGTCCCCTCTCCCAGGACACACCAGCGGCCACTCTGCTCCGCACCTGGCAACCGCCACGGGAGCAGGGCAGGGAGCGGCAGGGCCCATCCTCTCCCCTCCCGCCCCGGCCTGGAGAAGTGGCTTTCCGGTGACTGCGTGTGGGACAGGAGGTGCGTGCTGCCCTCTGTCACCGCTCGGGGACACCACGTCTCTCCTCCTTCAGCGGCTCCTGCGTAATCTCCAGGATGAGGCTCGGCTTTTAGAAACAAATTAGCCATCCGCAAATTTCCCCGGAGTGAACAAGCAGAGGCCGCTCTCCACTTGTACGGCAAAAGGCAAGTGGAACACACAGTAATAAAAAATATGGTAATATCGCAAAATAGCGCCCACTATTAACTGGTGGACCGTCTCTCGTGAGGGAAATATACAAAAGGAAACAGAGCTCGACTGAGTTGCAGAACACCTGCGTCCGCGGCAGGGCCCTCTCTGGAGAAGGATGTCGGGGCAGCGGACGTTTCCGGCGTGCCGGGGTGGAGGCCGCACACGCGGTGCGCAGCGGTGGCTCCGTGTCGGTGTTCTCCGTTTCCACTTTCTGGGTCCCCGTGTATCTTCAAACAATGCTTAAAGGGGCTTTCCCGACAGACAATAGAAGCCGTACAAAAAGAAAGTCATGCGTTTCCAGTGGCAGTTGCTAGTACCCAGGCCTTAGACAACTCCTGCTCTGAGAACGAACAAGCACCAGCTACAAGAAGTGAAATTCGCAGCCGTTGGGAAGCAGGTGTCCGAGGCCATGAAAGGACAGACGTGTGATGTGGGGGGGGTCTGCTCACGTCTGACAACATCAGCGTCCTTTTGCAGAGCCCACGTGAAGGACGCAGGTATGCTGGGGTGCTCTCCCCGTAAGGTGCAAGAGTCTGTGATGGGGAGATAACAATAGCCCTTGTGCTGGGTCTGCAAGGGCGTTGTGGCTTCAGAAACGCTGCGAGGATCCGTGCCACCTTGCGTCATCAAAACCACCTAGGATAGGTGACTGCAAAGCAGTGTGTTTCCTGTGACTCTCCCGAAGACAGCCACACAGCGCCCCGAATGGTGCTGCACGGTGCCCCCAGCCCGGGGGGACGGGTCTCCTCTCTCACAGCTGACTGAGAGGTAGTACGTGCGGCAGGTTTGCATTGCAAATGCTCTGGGCTGTTTCTTCTTCTTCAAACTCCCTTGCTCCGGAGGGGTTTTTCCTTCTGTATTTGCTTATCCTGATGTTTCCCTTTGCATAAAAAGCAATCCCATAATCCTACGGATCAAAGAGCGTCGGGTTTATTGACCGACTTCCTGGTGTCAGAGGTGAGAACGCACCGCCAGACATGGGGGATGTCAGGAAGTAAAAAGGGTTACAAATATGAAAGTCGAGATAAAATGCCAGCGCCGAGAGAGACCCTCAGCGCCGCAGCCACCAGTGGCAGCAGGTTTTATGTGCCGTCAGTGCAATAATCTGAATGAGAAAACATATCGTCCTCAGCTGCCAGGAGCTGCTGCCCCAGCCTCCAGAGCCACAAAGGGGAGGAAGGGGCTTGGCACTCCGTGGGGCCACTGCCCGGAGGAAGATCTGAGGACAGAGGGGTTAAACAACTGGCCCACGTTCACGCCAGGATGCAGCACAAATGGAGATTGAACTCAGGAGCCGTACGAAGACCTGTGAAAAGTGATGGCGTTTCTAGGTGGGTCCTCCAACGCCGCGTCTCCGCAGCGGAAGCACAACGCAGAACTGAACAGTGGAGGGGAGTAAACGCGTAGGCCCTTCTTCGCCTATTATGCTGCTATTTTAATTAATCTGATTAGACCCAATTGGTTTGCTTTTGGAAATCACCATCTGCTTTTACTAATTGACTGCACGTGCAGGCCAAGGTGGCTGGCGGCACCAGCGCAGGGCCATTTCCATACCCTGGGACGTGTCCGAGGGAGGCGAAAGATTCATCTTCAGTTTTCTGTTCTGACCTGCAGCATCTTCCCAAACCTCAGTGCCTGTGTACGGAGGACTGAGCGACGTCTGCAACAGGCATTGTGTGTGTGTGCATTCCTGTTCTGTGTGTGGGTGTCTTTGTGTCTGTGTGTGTTTTGCCTTGTGTGTGGATGCCTCTATGTGCCTGTGCATGTGTGTGCACATGTGTTCGTCTGTGGTTGAAGGTAGCTGGAGGGCACCAGCTGTAATCAGCACTTTACATTTCCTGCGTGCACTCAGTAGGAGCCCCCGCTACCCATCAACCAAGACAAAGGTGCATCCTCTGACGGGAGGAGGCCTCCTGGGTCTTCAGTGCAGCAGACCCCTCGAGGTGCCACACCTGCCCTCTGGGGCTAGACTCCCTGCTGGCACCCTGGAGGGCAGATGTTGGGTGACGTCCCCAGAGACGTTGCAGGAGGCGGTGCCTCTCCTTCCTAGACCTCCCCAGGCTTACGATTTAAGCGTCCAATAAAGTCTTCCTGCTAAGCCACCTGTGTGCTGAACACAGAACCCCACCTGTCCTGCTGTCCCCCGGATGCCCAGGGCCTGTGCACACAAACACTCAGCAACGCTGGTCAGTCCATTAACTGGAAAGGGCTTTAGTCCACTAAGTAACGGAGGACCAAGATTTTTCTGTTCACCATTGTCCAACCAGCCTGGGGTCGAAACTGGCACATCATGGTGACTCCATGCATGTTGGAGAAAGAGGCCACAAAAGAGCCCTCTTCTCTGTCTCCCTCTCTTTCTTCCTTCCTTCTCTCCTTCCTACATCAACTCTGAAGAGTTTGTAAAGTAGCCACTGACCCCACAGCTCATTGACAGGTTTCACTCAACCTACCCGGTGGTTTCTTTCAAACACGTTTAAATTACTTGCCGAGATTATTTAAGTGAGATAATCCAGATATGAAAACCTAAATGCCTACGTGCTCTTAACAAAAGGCGTAGCCTGGCCCCGTGGGATCTGTTGTCTACAGGTAACCCTCCACCACATGCACGGCGCCAGCCTCTCTCAGATGTGGCCAGTGCACTCCGTATGGCCACAGTCCTGCTGAGCAAGTTCCTAATCACCAGCCCACGGGAGGATGCCCGCTGGTGGAGGACAGCACAGACCACCACCGTGGAGCAGGAGGCCAAACTCTCCGCCCACTCCCCTTGGGCTGCAGTTTCACAAATCGCCTGAGTCCAGGAAGACAGAGCTCGCATGCAGCAAGGTGCACGAAGCAGGTTTATTTCTTCCTCGCAGGCAGCAGGGAACAACAGAAGTCACAGATCCACTGTGAGCCGTGGCCCAAGGCTCAAGAAAGCTTCCCGGGGCAGACGGAGTCTGGACTGTGCACGCCCCACTTGCACCGCAGCTGAGGGACCCCAAAGGCAGCCCGCCCAGGCCGTACACTGCAGGGGCACAGGAGTCACTGGGCAAAGCTTCGAAGATCATCTGCTTCCAGGGGTGGGAGGAACAAGGCATCAGGTTTCCTGGGCATGTCCTCCCTGACCTGAGATGCTACATTGTCTAGGAGGGACAGGGCAAGGCCTGGGCTAGTTCAGGCAGTTCTCCTATCTCAGGATATTGCATTTCCAGAGCCTTCTCTGGTTGTTCCGAGAGCTACACAGGAGGCAGGGGGGAGAACCGAGCCGCCCAAAGCCACCAGAGAACTGTCTGCAAGTCCCGCCCGCCCCCCTGGCCTTCGGACTCCCCCAGCCCCTGCAACTGCCTGGTCGCCGCCCTCAGCGGAGGAACGGCAGTGACTGTGGATGAAACCTTGTATCCGCGGGACCCAGTCCAGGGTCTGCCACGGCAGGGAGGCCGATTAACGCTTCTTAGATGAACGAGTGAATGAATGAATGAACCAGTGCTAAATCTCCTCCCGCGCCCTAAAAACTACCAAGAACACCAAGAGAAAAAGCAAGATGAAGTTAGAAATGCTGTCCTATTAACACACTTCAGTCATACTCCGCTGGAAACAGTAATTTTGGTCAAAATTTGCATAACATATGGAGTAACCTGATGAATTATTTACAAGGCATTCAAAATAAAGGTAATTAAAAAATGTTCGTAGTGAATAAAGATTCAAAATCAGCAACTCTTTCCTCTGCTTATCTGTTCTTTTGTCTTCCTTTTTGGTTAATGTTGACGTTTTAAGCTCAGGGTGTGTTATGCGATTCAGGATAAATGCAAACGCTCTCAGATTAAGGAGCTGCTCTCCATGAAACTGCAGGTATTTGCAGAAAAGATGGGGCTCAAAGTGGCAACGTTACAAATTTGGGGCTCTGCTCCCTTTCCTGACAGCTCGGTCCATGCCTGTGGCTCCTGAAATTGTCCAAAAACAGGCCCTTTCCTTCGATCTATGCATTACCCTGCATCCCACACCCATGGCTTGTGCAGCATGTTTATGAGGATAGCGTTTCTGTCCCAGAGTTTGTGGAATTGAGACCAGAATGAACATTTTGGTTACTGGAAAAACCTGTGGTGCTGCCGTCAGCGAACACTTGGTGGGTCCCTGCTGCCAGGTGACAATGGGGGCTGGGCGTGGGCTCCAGGGGTGCAGAGACCCCAGGCCCCAGTCTCAGGAGTGCACAGGGAGGACTGTGCTCCCCTTTCTGCCCCGATCAGAACCTGTGATGGACGCATGCGTGGTGCTCAGTAAATGCCGACTGGATGGATCTATAAATGAATGTTTTCTTGCAAGCAAAAGTAACTATTGACCCCAGCCAGTGTGAAGGACAATTAATCTGTGCCCTGAGAAAGACAGCACAAAGGGCTTCCCTTCCAGGGTGGCCAATTCTGCTGTGCCCTGTGGTCCTGCACTTCCCAGGTAACCCAGGTCCTGGGAGGGGTTTTCTCTTTTTCTGCTGCCAGAGTAGGGATGCGGGTTCTCAGGGCAGGATGGGCGGTGACCTCCCCTGCCCCTGCTCCCGCCGGCCCCAGGCCTAAGATGAGCTTGGCTCCACCTCACTTAGCCCTGGCCCTCTGAGGTGCTTTAGGGAAGGAAACACCACCTGAGCATGGAGACCAGGCTGCTTCCCACTAGGCGGAAGGTGACCTCACCCAGACCGAGACTCCGTGCTCTGGCCCAGCAGCTTTACAGATCTTTGGGAGAGCGAAGGTCTGAGCAAGTGGCACATCCCTGCCCAAGGACAGCTCAGAGGCAGGGATGACATCTCGCATCAGCGAGCGACACGGGCCCACCTAGAATTGATGCCTGCTAGGTGCCAAGGAAGTGACGGGTCCCATCAGCTCAGCAAGAGGAGGATGTCCTTCCTGGTGTGGGGACAGGGTAGTGAACTCCCCCCCGCCACACACACACACGAAGGTCCTTGAGGCCACTGAGGGATTTTGGGTGTAGGGCAGTGGCCCCCACCATCAGCAGTTGCTGTTTACCTGCACCAGGGAGCGGTCTCTTGATGATGGGATGCCCATCCCAGCTCTGGGCCTGGGCACTCACCTTCCTGGGGAGGAGAGTGACCAGGGTCCTTGGCACCCCTGAGCTGTCTGACCAAGGAGCTGAAATTCAGCCCGGAGCTCTGGCCTTTCCGGTGCTGATGCAGGGCGCTCCCAGGCATGTGTGCTGCCGGTAAGGAGAGCGGAAGTGCGGCCCTCGCGGGGGCCATGAGCTTGATCGCATCCATGGAATGCGATCGCCTGTGTGAGACCCCATAGGGGCAGCACCCCGACCCTAGGAGCTGCCACTCAGGAGGCATCTCCCCAGGTCTTCCCTCGTGTCGCTCCTCTCCATCACATGGAGAAAAGGCCGCCTTCACACGAAAGTTCTTTTCTTGCAACCCTGGCTATAATGGACGGGTTCAGCTATCAGGCACATACCCAGACACATACTGCTACAATTACATCCACGTGTCTCGGCCAACTGGACACAAGAGGAGGCTTGGTCCCTCCGTCTTCCCTCCAGGAGGGTTTTGTGGCACTGCCCCGTGGGGACTCAGCCAGGCGCAATGCAGGTCCCTACTTCTGCTCTTGGCATTGTTACAGGAGGGGCGAGGAGGAAACTTTGGTTTCCTATGCCCCACCATTTATGCTGATTAGTCAGACACACAAGTAAAGTGATGAATCAAAAAAAGAGTGACTATTGATCAGTGCTAATGTCACATGAGGGCAGTTCTGAGTGCTTGTCATGCACACACACACTCACACACACACACTCACACACACACTAAATCTTAGATCAGAATTCATAAAGAGTTAAAATATAATTTCTTTAATAACATAAATGAAAACAGAACGTTGACGCATGCTGCTTTGCTTTTAAATTGGAAAGAAATGTGGCGATTGAAGGATTCATTTTGAAAGAACTTGAGAATGCTATTTTCGCTTGGTGCCCGAGAGACCAGGGCTGCCTGTTCTCCTTGGATTTTCTGATATTGAACCTCTTGTTGTCGTGAGGGCCAAGCCTGGTGGAGGGCAGGCTCTTGGTTCTGGTGCACATCTGTGACCATTTACTGATCAAGGGTTGCCATGTTGCTGCTGTTTGATCTCTGGTTCTTACCTGCCAAGAGTCAGAGGCAAGTGGTTGTGTTGCCAGATGACGGTCAATCAGCACCAAGCATTTTAGTGGGTCCTGCAAGAAGTAGTGAGTCAGGTGTGATCACTTGTATGAAACAGAAAACAGTGAACAACTGGGCCTCAGATTTCCCTTTCTCCCCCGCCCCCCCACATAAGGAACATAACTCTCTCTTCTAACAATAGTTTTGAGCTGTCTATGTTAATTTTTTCTTGTGTATCTTGCAGAGATTTTTTGTGTATCTTCATTCCTCAAATGACAACCTACACAGGGTTATAGTTTTCCCACACTGGATGTCAGCGGGCTTCCTACTAAGTGTCTCATGGGAATGGTAGATGGATTACATGCATTGCAAAGACTGGGAGCCCATTCTGCAGCTAAACCAACATTTTTCCTAATAGCATTGCCAAATGGAGTTGGATCATCAAAGTGCTTGATGGACAAACAGAGGATTTATAAAATCCCTGTAAAGTACTAGAGAAAAAGGGGATACAACAGGGACTGTTTTGTGGCTGCACACGGTCAATACACACTTCCAAAATCATATGTGGGTTGATAGGTTGATGGTTGGCTTTCTGATGGGGCTTCATTGGCTTACATTGTGTTTTTGCTATTTGCTGTTACTCAATTTTTTAAAAAAAATAGCCCAAAAAGTAACATCTTAAAGCCATCACCTTATTTTGCTCATTATTTTGCAGGTGAGCCTTGCGGGACGGGCTCAGCTGGGTGGTTTGTTGCTGATCCAGGTGGCTTCAGCTGGCGTGGCTGGATCTGAACTCTTCCTCCAATATGGCTCCTCCCTGGAGATCTGATTCCTTGGTGTCCCTCAGCTTCTCTGTCTTCACATAGCATTTATGCCTCCAACTTCCTTTCTCAGATGAAGTTCTTCATCTGAACTACAAAACACAGGGAAGAATTTGAATGCTTATTTTTTTGTTTCCCAATTAAGATTGAAAACTATTGCTACTTTAGATGCATAGGAAACATGATAATTTATGAGCTATCATGAATGCCTTAGGGCATGAAGGTTTAATTATTTCACAGAACTTCAATAGTGAATGACTATTTCAGGACATCTCCACAGGGTAGCTTGGGATTCCTACAGCACGGGAACCTCAAGGTACTCAGATTCCTCATGTGGCTTCCCAGGGCTTTGGGAGACCGAGGTGACAGCTGCCTGTCCTCTCAAAGTTTGGGCTGCAGGTGTCAGGACACAACCTGGTGTCAGCATGCCATACTGGGCTGGGAGAGGACATAGACCCCACCTCTTGATAGAAACAAGAATCCGCAGCCTCTTTAGAAAACCGGCAAAGATTTTTAATGATGTACGCATTTGCATACAAGGCTGAGATTGTCCACATCAGGGAATACTGCAAGCTTTGTGATCCTACTCCTCTTCCTCCTCCTCTTCCTCCTCCTCCTCCTCATCATCATCCTCATCGTGCTGAAGAGGATCTGGTGGGCTGGAGGCTGAGGAATATTTTCTCATTCTTCCCCAAGCCAGGCTTTTGAGTAATATTAATGAGGAAAGGAAAATAGAGGAGGAATGCAGGGGTTGGTTTCCTGGCTGGCAATTAATAAACAACTTCTCTACTGGTCAGCGTGCAGAGCCAGTTTTTAATCGCTTCTAATTGAGCAAATGCCAGGTCTGCACTAAGACTACGAAATGCCTGTCTGGATGATAGAATAAAGGCACAGGGCTTCTGGGAGCATGTGTTATGAAAACGTCGATTGAGGTAACCACAATTCCCATGGACCTTACTGCCGAGGAGAAGGTGTCCAAAGCACCTGGTCGCCAGCCCACGTTTACCCCTTCCTTGCCCATCTCTCACTCACCCGCCTGCAAATGGAATAGAGCTTGAGATGGCATCTACATAAAGTTATCTTTAAGGCAATTAAGGTCTAGCTCTGCCCCTGGGTTATAAATCACAGAATGGCTTTTAGATGGTCAGAAAATAAACATGGCATTGGAAAGGTCAAACATACATGAAGGTCAACTCCACACAGTACTCATGATCCAGTCCCTGAGGACACACAGGAAGGGAAATAAAGGGTCAGGCGGTGGGAACACAGAAGCCATGAGCCGAGGGAACATCCCGTGTGTCCGGGAACTGAGGAAGCACTTTGGCTACGGAGACAAGCTGAATTGCTCTAGGAAAAGTGAAGTCAGAACTGCAGTTTTAATGAGCACACCTGGTGCCTAGACCCTGACTCCTGACACCATTGCTTAAGAAAAGGAGCTAGGGACCATTGTGCACACAGCAGACTCTAGACCTGGGGCTGGAACCGGTCAAGGTGAGCCTGGAGCATCCTGCAGCCCCAGACAGTAAATAAGTACTCAAGAAACAATAAGGTGGGGACATATCGACAGGACACAGGAGACAACCTCAAGAATTCCCAGTGGCCAAAGCTGGAACTATTTGAGCAAAAAATAAATCATATAGTATTGGAGTATAAACCGAAGAATAAAATAAGTATCTGTGTGGCCCATACTATTAGGGTCACTAAGTATGAAATGTCCAATTTTGAATCAAAAGTGAAGTTTATTATATCTCTAACGAGAAACAGTATCTTTAATCAAAGTATGAGCCTAAACTATTTACACAGTTTTGACATCTTAACAATAGCTTGTTTATGCCAGCAGCGAAGAAGCCTGGAGAGAGAATGGCAATGAAATCACGAAAGGTGTTTTCCACAGCTTGTTGAGAATTGAGCATTTTCCTTGCAAGAAGTGGTCCAAAGCCTGGAAGAAGTGGTAGTCAGTTGATGCAAGGTCTGGTGAACATGGTGGATGATAGAGAGTTTTCAAGTCCAGCCTCTGTAGTTTGAGCTGTGTTTTTTGTGAGACTTGTGGCCCACACTGTCTTGCAATAGGATTGGCCTGTCTCTATTGACCACTCTTAGCTGCTTAATCACAAGCATCCTCATCATTTTGTCCAATTGGTTGCAGTAGACATCCGCTGTAGTCAACCGACCAGGTTTCATGAAGCGGTAGTGGAATATACCAGTGCTGGACCACCAGACAGACGCCATTAGCTTTTTTTGATGAATATTCAGTTTTGAACTGTGTTTTGGCACTTCGTCTTGATCCAACCTTTGTGCTGAACACTTGTGATTATCAAAAAAAATCCATTTTTCATCACATCTAACAATACAGTGTAGAAATGGTTCACCTTTATGTCATGACAGCAAAGAAAGGCAAGCTTTGAGATTATTTCTTTTCTGACGCTTGTTTAATTCCTGCAGAACCCATCTATCCAGTTTCTCTACCTTGCCCATTTGTTTCGAATGGTCCAATATTGTTGGAATAGTCACGTCAAACCTTGCTGCTATTTCACGTGAAGGTTGAGATGGATTCACTTCCACTACAGCTTTCAGCTCATCATTATCCACCTTGGTCTCAGGTCGCCCACATGGCTCATTTTCAAGATTAAAATAACGAGAACGAAACTTCTCAAACCATCAATGTACTGTGTGTTTATTAGCCACATCCCTCCCAAACACTTCATTGATATTTCGACCTGCCTGTGCAGCTTTGGTGCCATGAAAGAACTCATATTTGAAAATCACACAGATTTTTGACTTATCCATGGTTTCACAAAAATCGCTCTAAAAAATAAATTTGAAAGATAATCACAAGCCAAATCATGAAAGAATGAAGATGTACATTCACAATAAAAATAAAACATGAAGTGCCAAAGTGAAATGTCAGAGATATCAACTGTCAAGCTTAAAGAAATAAGACATTTCATACTTAAGGATCTAAATAATATGTAAGTAAATAAAGTGCAGAAGAGACAAATCTCCCACACAGAAGTATCGCAAATCATTTATGTGTCCTCTGCCCTCAGTGACATATAGCACAATTCCTTTTCTTCCCATGTAGGTGAGGGGTGCCCTTAGTGACTCGTTGCTATAGGGTATCCTGTGGAAACGGGTCAGCTATGACTTTACTGCAGGGATCCTGCCACACACTGGGTCTGCCGGGTGACCGGGGTCAGTATCACCCGTGACGAGCCCTCCTGCTGGCATAAACGGCATTTTCCCTCTGTTGTGTTCCTCCCAAACACCCATGGTCCTGTCCAACCATAAGAAAGTCATTATAAAAGCCCAAGTTGAGGGACACCCTTTAAATACCTGACCAGTTCTCCCCCAAAACTCTCACTGTCGTTAAAACAGGGGAAGTCTAAGAAACTGTCTCAAGTCCGAGGAGTCTAAGACGTGAAGATTAAACATGATGTGGTCTCCTGGACTGGGTCTTGGATCAGGAAAAGTGATGTCCAAATCAAGCGAGCAGTTTAGTTCATAGCAAGGTACCACCGTTGGTTCTTTAGCTGTGTCTGCGTGTAAGTGATGTAAGGTGTTAACCTTAGGGACACTGGGCGGTACAGGAATTCATTGTATTGTATTCTCAACTTCTCACTGAGTCTACACCATGCTAAAAAGTTCACCAAAAGTTTAGGAAACAAACATCCTTCACTGCAATCCTCAGCCGCACCCCTCTGCGTCCCTGTCCTCCTGGCTGCGGGCTCAGTGCGAGGTGTGCATCTGGGGTGCAGCCAGGCTGCCTCTGCAGAATGAGGACCACAATCCTCAGATGCTTATAAACAACAGGGGGACATTTGGGCTGCAAGTGTTGTCACAAGGAAGACAAAAGGCACTGGCCCACGGTGGCCTATGTCAACGGAACCAGGTCTTTAAGGATATTTATCTTACGGGGCATGCCGAAAGAATCTCCCTTTGTGTAATCCCAGGATATTAAACAAAGAGCTATTTCATGATGCTATTATCATAAAAAATGTGAGCAAAGAAGAGTTTTGCAGAAGTATGGATCTGGAAGAACAATTTTCATGGGCAGGTGGCAGAAAACTTATAAAATATTTGCTTCCAATTGGAGTAATTATTGTTCGTTAAAGCATGGCGAGTGTCCAGACTGGAGCGGAATTTTACGCCGTGTGTACTGTTTGTGTAAAGCTCTCCTCAGACACGCAACCTGGCCCTGGGCATTTGCCAGCGCGAGGTGAAGGGAGCTTTTTATGAATAGAGCTGAGTTTTACACCAAAGAACATTCTTTCCAGGTGAGCTGTATGAAAATCCTTTGTCTAAACATACAAGGATTAATGAATAATTAAACACTCCCACGCTCCAGCGTTGTCTGGTCGCCCGTCGCAGTTTGAGTTTAAATCGCCCACCTTACCCCCACTTCCCAGGGCCGGCCGGTCGCCCTGCCACGCAAGCATGGTCCTGCTCACGCTCTTCTTACGTGTCTGCATGCAATAAAGCACAGTGGATCTCAGAAAGCGGGAATTGTGAACGATGTCCCTGTCACAATGACAGTTGTCACATAGTCTTCAGAGCAACTTTCGGATAAGGAGAAGCAAAGGAGAATTTCCCGTTGCTGTGAAACAAAACCTAAGCCGCGGCCCAGCCGGTCCCAGCACCTCGGCTGACCTGGCCACACAGAGTGGCAGAGGCCTTCATGTCTCCGTCGAAGCGCTGCCCTCTGGAAACGCCGGTGAGCCGGCCGCACGGCTCTGGGACCCATGTGTGTCTCGACCACCGCCTTCGCAGCCCTTGGGAAGAAGAGGGGGAGGGAGGGCGTGAGGACGACCTCGGACCTTGTAGGCAAAAGCGTGGAATCCTCCTACGTCCTCCCTAATGTCCTATCCTCACGGAGCGAAGGGAGAGAAGTGCCTTGAACGTGCGACCGCCAGTTTGCGTCTGGAAAACCTGTCCCTGACGTGCAATCCAGCCATCATTACAGGAAATCCGTGGAGAAAACCCGACTCCGTGACCTGGGGATGGCAGATCCTGCAGCTGGTGACCTCCAGTAGAGCCAGGAGGCGCCACCTGTGCTGCTCAGCCAGGACTCAACGGTCACGACTTGAGATGTCCTTGGTTTCGAGGACCCTTCGTAACTTGCAAAGTGTTTCCCTCCACACTCATCCGTCTGTGCGCTCACGCACCTTCTGAGATGGACAAGGCAAATGCCATTTATTTTTACATATGAGGAAACTGAGGGACATGACCTTGCCCCACGTCCCACAGGTGGTGGTTCAAGAAATCTCAGAGGCACCTGCCAGACCTTCCAGAGGAAGGCTCACAGCTGCCGGTGTTTAGCCCTCCCCGTTGAGATTTGCATAAAGGGAATGACGTTGCATTCTCTTTTTCAAAGGAGTTTCGTCAAAACCGGATCTTGCGGGAACAGTGAGGCTGGCGTGGACACAGGTAGGGCCTGGCTGTGCCCGCTCACCCCGGTGGAAACAGCCCAGCCAATGTGCTTAGCATGTGCGTCTGCGTCTGCTTGAAGCGGTAGCTTGCCGGGTTAAGGTTATAAAGCAGGTTTAGTCTTTCTCCCAAGCTCAAAAGCTAAAAAGAGTACCATCATATTTTCTCTTAAAATTTAAGAGACGTTTTAGCACTTTTTTTTTTTTTTTTTTAAAGAAAGCAGTGCAGGGCTCTGGCAGCCGTCCTTATTGCGTTGTGTGTGTTACAGCCGGGGCCTCGTGCTCTGCGTTACACAGGCCGTGTCTCAGTTAACGAGTCCTGCGTCGCAGAGTCCTAACTGTGACATCCGAACAGCGAACCCACAGTTATTCGGGGGGAGACCCTCCGGGCAACCTTCCTGTACTTGCGGTGCAATGTCGGAGAAGCCCTCGCCCGGACTGCAATGCCCTCTCCGCTTCCTGACAACGTGACAGACACGTCTCTGTCCTCGAGCAGCTGCCTTCGCTAGTCTTCTTTTGGGAACCCTGCAGCAGGGCCCTGGATTTAATTGGCTTGTGTGTTAACACGGGCTCCTCCAGTCAGCAATGCATTTTCAGGGCTCTGTCACACACGACTAAGACAGCTTCACTTTCAGAAACATGTAATTAGTATAACCGGAAAAACCTTAGAAAATAACGTTCAGAGCTTCAAAGTGGATGCAGTTTTATTGGCAGAATTTTAGAAGAAACTCACTCTTTTAACAGACGACAGGAAGCCAAGAGTCTATTCTTAGGGAAAAGCATTTCTGCAGCTCTGGAGTTGTCTCTGAACCATGTCCTGCTGCTGACAGGTCCCGGTCTGACACTGCAGCCCCGCGAGTCAGCTCAAGCCCAAACAGGCAATGCTCCAGCTTCTTCCTGCAGCGCCGCCAGGGCACACCCCGCCCCTCCACGATACCACCCCCGTGGGGTGCCATCCCCTCGCCCTGGGAGATCACCCTGGGCATTGGCCCAAGTCCTTCAATATCCACCTCTGCCCACGCTGGTTGTTGTCAAAGAAGGAGGATGTGACAACACTCACTTTTCCAGGAGCCCCTTTGAGCATCTAAGCGAAGCGTGGTCCACACCCAGCCACAGGGAGGTGGTGTTTCCAGTGGCCCCAGGTGGCATCCAGTGGGGATGGGCTGCCAAACAAATGGGTGCTGAGGACTGGGCCACCTTCCTGACCACTTCCCCGGGAGGGCCACTCTGAACCACAGCTCATTGAGACAGCCAGGTTTCCAACTGGCCCCTGTGTTCTTCTGTCTGCATGCGATTTTACCAGACAGCCTCTGGTTTCCAAAAGCTAATCTTTCTTGTGAAGGAGAGGCCAAGTCTGCGCAAACAGGTGGCCCTTTCTGAGTGTCCCCAGTAGGAGATATTAATAAATGCTCATGTAGGGAACGGCCCTCATGCGATGTGCCTCGGTGCTGGCAAGGTTACATTGAGAGCCATGACGTCACGCCCTGTTGTTCTGTTTGTGTTGGCTCCTTGTGCAATTTCATTCCCTGTTTTGCTGTTTCTTTGTATTCTCTATTTATTTTTAAGATTGGTTTAAGGCAAAAGAAAGATCTGTCCTGGATATGCCATGTGGCTCTGAATAAACACAACATTGTTAAAAGGCAATAAATGAGGAGTTGGGAATGGTTCTGAAAGAAACTCTTGTGAGCTCTCAGCTTGGATTCAGTGATAATTTATTCTCTTTTTCTGCACGCATACGTCTGGAGTGCATTTTGTTTGTTCTGCTTTTAAAATAGCGTGGACAGTACACTTGTGTTTCTTTCTCGCTTCGACCCCAACCAGAGGTGCCATCTTTCCTTCCCCTCGAGGCAGGCGTGAGCAGATGGGCGGGACTGTGAGAAAGACCCCAGAGTAAGTAACTGGTGTAACTCAGCAAGTCCCCGCCCGGCTCCCTGATGTGTGGCGTCCCCGCTGGGACCTGCCTGCCCTGCCTTTGTGCCTCCACCGTCTGCACCTGGCAGTTTGTCCCTTTGTGCCCTGGCTGTGTGTGCAGCATAAACGCAGAGACTTTCTCTCCCACAGCTCCCTGGGCCCTCACTTTGTTCCTTAGGGACACACTGATCTCTTCCGAGGTCTGTAAACTACCAAAGCCAGAGGCCCTGGACACCCTAGAGACCACGGCCTGGGCCCACTGCTTGTCTCCACATTTCCAAGTATCTACGAGTAATATCATCTTCTCAACTCCCTTGTTTGCAGAATGGAGCTTTCAAAATCGGTAGTTATAAAGTTACACAGTGTGCTAATTTGAACCTGTGCCGGATACTCAATAAATTCTTATTTGATGAAATGATATTCGTTTGGAAATTTTAAAAGTGTGTGAATTATATAACCATAGTTGTTGATTCTGAAATACTTAGATTGTTTTAAAAGTTAAGTAACTCTAGGGGGCGAGTAAGATGTGCCAGCTTTCCACAAATATCTACTGCATCAGCCATAGCTCTCCAGAGAAGCACACACAGAATACACACACAGAGTCATGTACCATGTAATGACGTTTTGATTAACAACAGAACATCCGTGTGATGGTTACACCATAAGATTGTGATACCATTTTTACTGTACCTTTTCTACGTGTAGGTATGTCAGATATTCACATAGTTACCATTACGTCACCATTGCCTATGGTATCCAGTGCAGTAACATGCCATGTAGGTGTGTAGCCCGGGAGCAATAGGCCACACATACAGCCTCGTATGCAGTAGGCTGGGGGCATGTGAGTGCAGTCTGTGATGCTCACACAGGGAGGAAATCCCCTAACAATGTGTTTCTCAGAGCATGCACACAAACACACACACATACACACACACACACATACACACAAAGCACTTTAGCGTAAGGAATTTGCTCCTGTGGTTTTGCAGCCTGAGAAGTCCCAAGAGATGCAGTCAGCAAGCCGTAGACCCAGGACAGCAGAAAGTGCAGGTCCCAGTCCAGGTTCAAGTCCAAAAGTGAGAGAAGATGAATGTCCCAGGTGAAAGACAGAGCCGAGTGTTACCTCACTCAGCCTCCTTGCTCTAGTCAGGCTTTCAGTTCATGGAATGCAGCCGCCCTCACTGGGCAGGGTACCTGCTTTGCTCAGTCTGTGGGTTCAAATGCCAGTCTCATCCAGAAACACCCTCACAGACACCAAGAAAAATGTTTAACCAAATATCCGGGCACCGTAGGGCCCAGGCAATTTGACACAAAATTAACCATCACATCTATTAGGCACTTAGCTTCTCGTGAACTAAATACCAGAAACATAACAAGCAAGGCTCAATTTCTGCCTTCAGAGGTGAGCAACAAAGGCAGCATGATGGGGCTGTGCTGCAGGGGGGCGAGTGAAGCGCGGAGGGCGTGGAGCGAGGCCCACTCTTCTACCCAACCCTCCGCAGCACGTGTAAGACCAGAGGTATCTGAGGCCCGTGTGGTCACGGTACCTCAACACGCTTGAGTCACACACGCACGCAGACACGCTATCACGAGGGAGGTCTGTTCTGATCTGACGGTCCAACCCCCTCTCTTTTCAGGTTAGGGAACTGAGTCCCCGGTGCACGAGGATAGGTCAGCAGCCACACGGCTGTGCAGAGGCCGAGCGAGCGCCGGGCCGGGCTCTCCCAGTCCCTTGTGACTGTCCTCACAAGCACCTCCCGTCAGCCCCGCAGCTCATCACAAGGCAGTGGGGCCATTCCCTGCGTGCGGTGGCAGTCGGGAGGGCAGCCCCCCCAGGCCCCATGGCTCTCCCTGGCTGGCCCGCAGTGGGGACCCAGCTCTGTCTCACTGCAGAACATCCTGGGTTCTCTCTGTGCCTTCCCTCCTGGCTCTGACGCGTACGCCCCAGCTGTGTCTGGAGATATTCTATATTGCAGTGGACATTAACTAAATCCCTAAATGTATGTTTAACTTTAATCTGTGTCCATTAGAGCTAATTAAAATATTTAGAATAAATTGACAAGCCTGAATCTTGAGAAGTATTGACTTTAAAATGCATTCAAAACAAAACAGAAGTTATATACTCCATAATATCATGACATTTTCTAACAAAATATTCAAATGTATTTTATTAAGCTTGTGTTATTGGAGACGTGAACTTTTAGGTTATGCCAACAGTATGGGAGAATATACGCTTACACTGAAACAATACAGCACATAACTTTTATATTCTCATCTCCAAATTCTGAAAAAATGCACCTTTTAGATTTCTATTGTTAAGCAAAAATCAGTTTACCTGACATCCAGGTGCTACTGAGGGTTCCTTGGAGAAATGGCTGATGCCATGTCTGGGGTCAGACGTGGAAAAGATGAGTCCGTGCTGTCTTGTCATTCAAGAAGAAAGGATGCCATACTAGGACTGTGCACAAAGGACGTGAGCACCAGCAAGGACAATTTTAGCACCTGGTGATGCTGGCACCCAGCCTACTAAGCCCATTCAGCACCCACCAAGCTCCTTCTTCAAGGACCTGCTCACTCATCTGGTCTAGCCCTCTGTGCTCCCGGGGCATCTGCGTCTCCTACGATTCATACCTCTGACTCCCCGAACTGGGATGGTTGGTCAGGTCCTGTCCCTCCAGCCTGAAACTCCAGGTGGCTCGGAGCCCAAGCTGTTTCTTGTCATTGACTCCCCAGTCCCTCGCCTCATGTTGTGTGAGCCGCAAACATCTAAGGATCAAGCTGCTCCTCGAACATGGGTCTCCGTGACGTGGAGGCAGAACTTTCACGAGTCACAACTACAGAATAAATTTGCGACTCTCAGTTCCCTCTTAGCAGGACTGTTTCCCGTGTAGTCAGTAATTGCACAAGCTTGCCCCGCAGACACCTGTTGCAATCTTACTGTCAATGGGGCACTTACTGTTGAATAGGAGGAGAACAGAAAGATGTGCTCGTTTCCATGCAGAAAATCGATGTTTCTGGGGTCCTCTCCTGTAGCACTCTCAGAAGGCTGTAGCGTGTCTGGGTGGGGCCCCTGGGTACCCCAGAACACAATCACACCCTCACTACGAACATTTTGTTTGCATGTCATAGTTTGGGAGGTATTTTCATGTCTACGAATGTAGGCCATGACTGTTTGTCCATCATCGTTGTCAATAAGCCACAGCCAAGAATTAATTAGAAAGAGAAAAGTGAGTGAGCACAGGAGTTCTTTTGCCGAAAGGGGAAGAATTAAAGAAAAACAAGCTTGAAAACCCTTAATGGTATAAAAACCTCCTCGCGGGTGAGGCCCTGGACAAGAGTCTCGGGGCAGGCGCCGAGCTGGAGCAGGCGGAGAACTGCGGTTTGGTTTAAGCCTGAAACCAGACATTTAGTGGTTGAAAACATCACTAAGCAGGCAATTTCGTTTCTGTTGCCCCCAAACCCAACCATCTGAAGTCGGTTATGCAGACCCAACAATTATTAACTCCATCCTCAGATATATATATATATATTTTTTAAAGCAAAATGCATTTAAGCCTCTCTCAAGGGGATTTATGTTCAAATCTTGTATCACTTCGGAGCTCTCTTCTGAACCCTCCGTAAGCCTCCATGTTGTGCCCATTTTTTCCTCATTCCATTTAGATCTGTCAAACTCAGCTCCGTCGTAAGTAGTTGTGACAGTCAAAAAAGGAAAGAAAAACCCTTCAAGATTCAGAGCATCAAAGCCTGAGTCTCTCAGGTTATATCTTCAAGAGCCTTGCAGCAGGGCAATCTTCATGTTAAACAACCGAAAGTGTGACATTTAAGTGGGGACAGATGCCTACATTTACGACATAATAAATGCTCGGCAATTCTGCCCCAAATCTGCAGTGTGCACAAGTAGCATTCGAGGTCAATTTTCAAAATGATCCCTAATTCTTTCATGACAATGTATCACTTTGCCAACGACCCTAACAAAAGCAGTTAGTTGCCCTCATATCACACAAATCCCAGAGGCAAACGGAATGATTTCATGCATAATCTAAACAGCCATTTAGAAAATAAAATCAAATCAAGGAAAACCACGGTGAAGAAACAGCCACAATTGAGGGCTAACGATTTCCATCCATGGAAATATTTTTCTAATCTAGGGTAAGTCACAAATGGTGATGCCACAAATCAAGGCGTGAGCTGTAACAACCAACAAAGAGATAATTTGCTCTCGAAGCTTGTGGTTCTCCACCCCACACTCTGTGTTTGCAAAGAGATAGTTGTGTGAGAAAATGACACCAAGCACAACTGAACTCGAGGTGCAAATCAAGCCTGCAGGTGACCCCAGTCTTTCTGCTGGTGGCCAAGGAGGCAAGTAGATCACCTGAAAATGGCAAATGAGGGGTGTCCTTTCCTCTGCCTTGTAGCTATGCAATGAATCAACAACTATTCTGTAAAAGCGTGGGCCAAATAAATCCACGTAAGAAACCAAAACGACAATGAAAGGGTGAAAACGTGTGAATTAAAATGCGAAAAAAATTAGACTGCACATAAAATGCAACGTTGTTTTTATTAGCATCATACTTTTATGCTTTGCTTTCAAGTACATGAAATCTGAATATCCTGGGCTTGCTTTGGCCGCACCTATGATAAAGTCTTCCTGTCCTAGGGGGGCAGTTTTTTCAGAACAATGAGCTAGCGAGAAATGCGGACATTAAGCACGGCAATTTTGATATTAGAAATTATTCTATGCAACAACATTTTTCTTTAAAAAATATGATTGTTTCAAGTTGTTTTAGTCATTGAGCTTTTGCAAATAAGCATGAAGACCTGCCTGGGTGATTCCCACCACGTGGATCATGCTTACTCTTCCTCCTCCTCCTCGCAGAGATTAACATGCTGTTGTTTACAGTTCCGGGAAGTCAAAGCGTGTCCTTCTTTACAGTACTCATCAAGGCAATCGTTGCTCATTTCTAGAACCAAACGCCAGCTGGAGGCAGGGTGAGGAAGCAGTGGCTGTGCGGAGGGACCCTTCCTGGACAGCCAGAGTTATATCTGCACCGGGCGTCTGCCCCTCTGTCCCAGGGTGCGGAAACTCACTGATTCCTTTTAGCAACAACACTTTGGATAACGAGATGCTTTTCTCTGATAATTCCTACAACAGCTTCATGTTACTCCTTAGAAACAATGGCATATAATGCAATCTCAAACGTAATCACAGCAAACACAGCCATTCTCTCTCAAAATGAAAAATAAAATAAAAAAAATAAAATAAAATAAAATATGTTTAGAGAACTGAAAGTGTAGGCTTCCCCACGTTTCCAGTACAAGGTTGTTAGCCCTTTGGAAAGTGACCTCCTTTCGAACAACCTAATGCAAGAGACCCAAGAAGGATGATGACAAGGAAGCTCTCCGAGGCTTACGTGGGTTCAGAAATCCACGCTAAACCGTTAGATAAAAGGATTCGCTTCGCTTTGTTTTGACATTGTGCTATTTCCTGCTAGCAAGCGTATAAACCTTGTTGGCTTTTTTTTTTGTTATTTTTTAACTGGTTCCTGCCAATCCAAAGTAATGGCAGGGAGGAAACATGACGTTTGCATGTTCTTAGAGAAGTTTTCCTTTTGAAGGAAGCACGTCTGTGCGGCGGAGATGCAAAGGGGCCTCCGTGCACAGACAGAGGCATGTTAAGGCAGTGACGCCGCACCGTGGTGAGACGGCAGCTGGACCCCGCAGAAGGGTGAGGAGGAAGAGGCTGCACCTGCCACTAGGGAACCCGGCCCAGGAGGGACCCAGGTGATGTCAGATGATTAGGACTATTATTAAGAATCTTCTGGGGGAGAATGGCACGCACCATATTCTGGCCACAGGCCCTGTTCCTGTGCTTGGAGAAGGTGTCCGTTCACCCCATGAGACAGCAGGCACAGAGAAAGGGCAATGTGACCCGGGGTGTTCCAGCATCTGGTTTGGTGTCTGGCACCCACAGGCATGGATGGATGCATGGACGGATGCATGACTGGCAATGCACAGTGCCAGGCACTGTGTGGGGAATCCCACTGAGTATGGCTTAGAGGAAAGTCGGGGCAGATACTTAGGTAACAAAGCAGGTGACCGGCATGCCATGCACTCGAGTTTGTGTGTGTGTGTGTGTGTGTGTGTGTGTGTG